>JAVJIF010014261.1:0-95000 GCA_038442645.1 Agave tequilana
ATACAAGAAGATCAAAATGATACCAATTGAAAGAGTTCAATGATACCAATTGACATAACAATAAGTTCAAGTGTATACATCATATTATCTACCACCCAATCAAATTCAAGTTTAAAGATTTTCAATTTAGGGCATACATGAACATGATCTCCCATCCTACCGCCCTTTAAAAGGTAGGGGTTTCAAAGATAGATTTGAAATGTAGTTTTATTTGAAAACATCTACCATATGAAGAATACCGCAACTAGTTAAATGGAAAACTGTCAACTAGCACGAAATCCTTCAAGCAAGGAATAAAACAAAAATGAAATTCACATGATAATCATCACTCTAACCAATAAGCATAACTCATGAAAAACAAAACATGAGCAATAGATATGAGTGTACAAATAATATGTGGAAGATCATAATCATGAAAAAATTTCATTAAGCTCAATTATTCCTTAAAACATAATTCCATCAAAAAACATGAAAAAAACATATAAAACTACTTATTTAATCTTCAAGGCATATGTATGTCTAATACAAGCTAAAATATACATACATATCCAAAAACTCAACGAGTCCACTAAATGTATATTCATGAAGGCACGTGGCTCAAAAAGATGTATATGTATAAGATTAGTTTTGAACTAGATAGACATATACATGAAGTTAAACATAAATACATGAAACATGAAAAACTAAATTTTCATCACAACAAATTTCATTTCAAGGTATATGTATGAAAATGTCAAACATGAAGTATACATACATATCCCAAAACACAATTGAGTCCAAATATAGATTTGCATGAAAGGCAAATGACTCAAGGGGTATACATGTATATCTTAAAGTTTGGCAATACAAAAATATACATGAAGTGAAACACACAATCATAAAACAAATTCAAAAATGGAATACAAGGTTTGAAATGTATGATCATCAAAACTAGACTATACTAACACATCTAATGGGTTCAAATAAGCATTCAATCTCAACATATATAGATTTTATTGTGGCCCACTATATGTACAAGTATAATTCTTAGTCTTTTGAAAACTACACTTAAACATGTAATCAAGTCATTGAGCATCAAAAAACAATATAAAAATCATCATGATAAACCTAAAACATGATTACTATGTAATTCACATGTATTAGATTCATGATGTACATTATAGCTAAACAAACGGTGAGAACACTAAAATGTGAATCAAATAAGCATGTGTGTCTCAAATACTATACATGTATGTCAAGGATCTAATAAACATGGAATGAACATACTAATCCATAGACATCAAAAACATGCCATAATCAAATGAATATGAAAGCAGGGAGTTTAGGAATCGTTACCAAAACCTCAAGGCAACTCTCCTTGTCTCCAAAACTTGGTGGTCCTCTCCACCATCTCTTCCCTTGAAAGTGATGCATCCAATTGATTTCCTTTAAGTTCGGAACGCATCTACTCCAAGGTGCTATCACTCTCACGTCATGTGAGAGCCCACACCTACATTAAAAAAAAGGAGGGGTGGTCTTTGGTACCCATCTCTTATTGGTCCATGGGGGTTAGTACCTTCTCTAACCCAAACAAATTTCTTTGCTAAATTAGTAGTATGTAATCTATCAAAACAAAATTTAGCAAGGTGGCCCTTACGTCCACAATGTGTACATGAGTACACATGAGCATACATGTGTTGATGGTGTCCGTGAGGAGCATGTGTATGCCGTGGAGGGTGTGCATGCATAGAAGTTGGAACTTGTTTCTTTCGAACCAGGTTTCCAACCGTGAGTGGTTCATGGCACATTGGCTCATAGTGGAGCCCAAACAATCCATTTTCTTCTTTAACAAATTTATATCATTTTCGAGCATAGAAGAAGTAGAACATGCAATGGGTGATTTAGGTGAAACTACCCTAGCATGGCAAACATGAGAATCAATCTTATTGCAAAAAAACAATTTTTTCTCTAAGCAAACATTTAAATCATTGGAAATAGAAATGATTTTGTTTTTCAAAACAACATTCTCTTTAAAACAAAATCTACTTTGGAAGACAAATTTTCATTTTTCTTCAAAATAGCATGGCAATCATTTTTAGATTTAAAAATTCATTTTCTTTAAGTGCAAGTTCTAATTGAGATCTCAATGAATCCCTTTCATATAGAACTCAACTTTCTCTTGCAAAACATTGTTAAGTCTAGCATGCAACTCTTATTTTCTTGTTCAATTCCTAGACTCTTCTTTTTCAACAAATTATATTTTCTATCAATTTTCACAAACAATGGAAAGTTCTTCATTCAAAGCATGAGGATCAACATAATCATTTGAAGAACTGGCACAATCATTACTATCTAGTTGAGATTCCGAATGTACCTCAAGGGAGTCATTCCTTGGACCATGTAGCATATAGAGTTGGATTCTCCACTAGATTCCTCTTCTTGAATTTGAACTTGAAGCTGGAGGTGTTGGTGGTTGATGTCAACTTGTTCCACACTGCAAAAGCGGAATCAAGATTAGAAACACGTAAAAGATATTCTTTTGATAAAGTGCTTCTAATAGCCTCTAGAGCTTGTGCATGGGCCCCTATATGATTGCAATCACCAAGATAACATCTCTTGGTGGCCGCAAGGAAAACATGCAAACCTAGGGTCTTTAGGTACATGGACATCCTATACTTTCAAACATCAATGTTGGAAGGGTCAAAGCTAGGAGGGGTCATGAAGTCCATGGTAAACTATATATGAATGTGCAAACAAACAAATGCAAATGAGATTAGCAAGCAAATGGATCACTCCTAGGATGTTAAGCCTAAGTATCAGGAGCACTAGCTCTGATACCAATTGAAAACACCTAGAGAGGGGGTGAATAGGTGTAAGTGCTAATCTAAGAAACTAAATGCAAACTAAGTGCGCTAAATGCGGAAGCTAATGCAAATGTTGCACAAACTTGATACATACAACAAGTGTAGCCGAATTCCCCTTGCGAGGCTCTGGACTAACTCCTCTTGATTCCCCTTGAAATGGGTTGAGGCGCTATGTGAAGCTCTTGTTGGATGAGTACAAGTTAGGCACACACACACAAGCAATCCAAGCAATAAGAAATATGTGCACACACAATCAAGCCAAGCAATCAAGGATAAATTACAATATGAAAGATGCAAGGCAATATGAAATATGCACAACACAAGCAAATATGATATGATATGAATATGATGCTTTGCACAAATATAAGAGAGAGAGTTAGAGAGACAATGGATCAATACGCAAACACCAAGATTTGTTTCGAGGTTCGAGCACCTTGCTCTACATCCCCGCCTATACCACCGTGTAGGATTTCCAATCCACTATAGGAGTACCAAACTCCTCTCTCAACCTTACAAAGCCACAGAGGCTATACAACCACAATCCACCTCTATCGAAGAGGGATACGGCCCGTAGCCAACAACAACAAGCACCTCTACCTAAGAGGCTCACAAACAATCACCCGATCACCTCTACCGAAGAGGGATACAACAAGAATAAGGGTGTACAACTTAGAGGTTTACAACAAACAACCTCAAACTCTTCTCTTTCTTTTTCTCTTTCTTTTCCACAAAACAAGATCCTAATAGTTTAGGATAGATATATAGCTCAAGTGTGGAAACAAGGTGTTTTTGGAAACCAGCAACAAAGAAAAACTATTTGGGAAATCACTTGTAAATGTTAGAAAATGAAAACAAAACAATCTCCCAAAACCCTAGCTTTCTTTGATTTTCCAAAAACCCAAAAACAAAAAAGAGAAATCTTTTTGACTTAAAAACTCTTTTAAAACTCTTTTAAACTCTTCAGAAAACTGAAAATTTTTAGCTCAAAAATTCTTGTCTAAAACAATGGAGAAATGGGGTATATAGCCCCTAGGAAAAACTATGTGGCAGTCTGACCAACTGCCGGTCGACCGGTCCGGTCGACCGCCAACGGTCAAAAATGTGACCGTTGGGCAACATCGGTCGACCGGTCCGGTCGACCGAAATAAACCGAGAGCAGAGCTCTCAGGCCCGGTCGACCGGCCCGGTCGACCGTCCACTGTGCCTAACAGACGTGCACGTCTGTGCACGTCGGTCGACCGGATCGGTCGACCGGGCCCTTGGTGCGGTCGACCGGTCCGGTCGACCGAACTGGCCTGGCAGGCACAGTGCAGAACTGCACAGATACGGGATTTGAAAATAGGTCTTTTCACTCAATAAAAATCCCATAAATTCACAGTAAATCCACTAAATAGTTTTAATCACAATAAAACTGTTTTTCTAAAAAATAGTTTTTCTAAAACTTATTTTTCCATAACTTCTCAAAGTACAAAAACAAGATATTTTGAACTTATAAAGCATAGTGTGTATGGATATGATCCACTACACAATCATAATGAAATATCTATGTTTTTGATATCTAGCATATAACAAGGTTTTGGTTTAAAGGATATGCATGATAGAAATACCAAAAACCAACTCTTGTATTTTTATCATAAATAAAACTTGTATTTTATCATACTAGATTTTTCCAAAACATGAAAGGATAGTCAAAATAAGTTTGTCTATAAGTTAAGCATGTATGTATAAATAGAAAACATCTACTATACATATAAATCTTGAAAACTTATTTTGATCAAACTATTCATGAAACCACACATCAAAACATAAAACGTGTGTGTTTGAGCACTTGAGCATATCAACTATACTAAGCTTTACAAATGGATCTAAAACTCACAATCTAAACTAGGATACCTAAGTCTTCTTGTCGATCTTCCATCTTCAAGTAGACTCGATCCCAAACGAGTGATCCTCCAAGTGCAAAGGTATGATCTTTAAGCTTGGCACCGGAATCACCATGATAAGCTTCCAAACACTTTGTTGAAGCTAATCACCAAAACTAATATCCTGCTAAAGATCTGAAACTTAGAAACACAAGAATATTAGTAAAATAACTACATGAGTGTTGATCATCATCAAAAACTAGAGTGGAAGGCCATTGGGCCAACAATCTCCCCCTTTTGATGATGACAAAACTCATGGAGTTATATATGCATGGATTAAAGATAAGCTTCAAGGAAGCTGAAGCTCCCCCTTAATTCATGCATAGGGATAAACAATAAATATATGCAATGAATATTAAACATGAAACATGCATATGCATAAACAATAAATGGTTCTAGATATCAAATGGAATATTCAAAACAAAATAGGCTCTAGATACCAATTACAAAGCAAACTCTATATATCAATTAAACTTAATATTCTTGATATATTAAAACATAATATATGCATATAAAACATAAATACTTCTCTCCCTTTTTGTCAATCATCAACAAAGGGGTAAACAATCAAAACCATAGATAAAATGAGGGGTAAAAATCTTTCTCCCCCTTTTTGTCAATCAAACAATGCAAACAATGTTCTCCCCCTTTTTGTTTAACAAAAAAAACAAAATCAATAAGGGGTGACTACAAACATGATATCAATTAAAAAAAATATGTCAATGAAGCATCTTGATACCAATAAACAAGAATATATATGTTATATGCTATATACATTCATGAAGAGGAAGACGCTAAGTTAGTTTCCTACACATATGCATTACATGAAGAAGGGATGACAAGCCCCATTCACATAACACATATTATGTAATGCATAAGAGGAGATGTGAAGCTCCCCCTACACACGTATATCATATAAAGAAGAGTTGTCAAGCTCCTCAATTTATAATATACTCAACATGAATCTATATGTAAGAGAGATGTTAAGCTCTCCTTGCATATAGGAAATACAAATCAAAACTTTGAATATTTTCTTTTAAACAAAATTTTGAAATACCAATTGTAATTAAACATAACAAATTACCAATTGTAAAACAACATAACAAATTTTGAATGTCTAAACACAAATTTTGATACCAATTGTAAGAATATATTTCATTTTGAAAATATATAAACAAATTTGATGTTGATATCATATGTTCAAAATAACAACTTTAATCATAAAGAGTGGGAGTACAAATACCAATGAAAATAAAATCAAATTTTCTCCCCCTTTATGAAAACAAACTAAAGACATGCATAGTCTTGATAACAATTTAAAAGTAATCAATTTAAACAAAATTGAAACTCAAGCACTAGCATAACACAAACATATATATGTATGAAAGATAGATACCAATAGAAATTGATATACTTGGAATTTAAAGCATACATACATACAAAACATATATGAGTATACAAGAAGATCAAAATGATACCAATTGAAAGAGTTCAATATACCAATTGACATAACAATAAGTTCAAGTGTATACATCATATTATCTACCACCAATCATAATTCAAGTTTTAAAGATTTTCAATTTAGGGCATACATGAACATGATCTCCCATCCTACCGCCCTTTAAAAGGTAGGGGTTTTCAAAGATAGATTTGAAAATGTAGTTTTGTTGAAAACATCTACCATATGAAGAATACCGCAACTAGTTAAATGGAAAACTTGTCAACTAGCACGAAATCCTTCAAGCAAGGAATAAAACAAAAATGAAATTCACATGATAATCATCACTCTAACCAATAAAGCATAACTCATGAGAAACAAAACATGAGCAATAGATATGAGTGTACAAATAATATGTGAAGATCATAATCATGAAAAATATTTCATTAAGCTCAATTATTCCTTAAAACATAATTCCATCAAAAACATGAAAAAAAACATATAAAACTACTTATTTAATCTTCAAGGCATATGTATGTCTAATACAAGCTAAAATATACATACATATCAAAACTCAACGAGTCCACTAAATGTATATTCATGAAGGCACGTGGCTCAAAAAGATGTATATGTATAAGATTAGTTTGAACTAGATAGAATATACATGAAGTTAAACATAAAACATGAAACATGAAAAACTAAATTTTCATCACAACAAATTTCATTTCAAGGTATATGTATGAAATGTCAAACATGAAGTATACATACATATCCCTAAACACATTGAGTCCAAATATAGATTTGCATGAAAGGCAAATGACTCAAGGGGTATACATGTATATCTTAAAGTTTGGCAATACAAACAATACATGAAGTGAAACACACAATCATAAAACAAATTCAAAAATAGAATACAAGTTTGAAATGTATGAATCATCAAAACTAGACTATACTAACTGTAACGCCCCGATTCCACAGATACGGGGACGTCACTGCGACGTATACACGTAGGTCATAACTTGTCCCCACGTATATACGCTAAGCATAAAAGTACAACAAGAAACAGAGTACACGACAAAGCGTGGTACCCATACATATGCCAACACAATAAGTACACATACAAGTTATCACAGGATATTATAAAGTATTACACATGACGTGTGCATTACATCATAACCAAGTCCAAAAGAATATATACAATATGTATACAAAAAGCTCACGAGTAGGATGGAGATCCCGTGAGACAAAAGGAGAGAGTCTGGCACGAGGACCGGAGCTAATCTGCTTGCTCACTAAAGAAAGCCTGATCTTCGGTGGATGGCTCCACTTCGACCCAACCCTCGGAATCTGAATATGCAAATCCAAGGGATCAAGACATATAACAATGAACAATATATATGGCCAAATGGCTAGGATACATGAATAAAGAAAACTGGAACGGTCTAATGAATATAAACCAACAGGTAAGGAAAGCATATATAACTGAAGTCAGAAAGGAATGAATGCATAGCTCTAGTCTATTATTATTATTACTTGCTTTACTGTGATATCTAGCTATGTGACCCAGCGTCCCAGCGAACATAGATCCATATCCTAGTAATACAAGGTTGTTATTGGAAACAGCGGGGTTATCGACGAACTATGTTTACAGTGGACCCCGTACATGCCCGGGATAACGGTCTAGGATTGTTCCGTTGCTTGGTGACGGAAGCCAGCCGCTAGGCTATTCAGGAGGGTCTTATGTATGCCCTTAGTCATGACTGATTCAGGAATAGGGAGCAAGCACTCCCCTCGGTCCCCTGGTGTACCGCAGGTTAGACCGGAATATGATTGTACAATATACCTACTACCACTGTAAACACGAACACGTATCGATATCCGCATATTTCCCCCGACCCATATGTAAGTTTGGTGCTTTTTATGTAAAAGTCAAGTGTATCATGCTTAGTTTTAAGAGATGGCATGATAAGTGGTGATATTACTATTTAACATGTCATGAAACGAGTATATGCAATAATAAGTCATGAGATAACAAGTGATACATCCATCCAGTAATAGGTCATGTAAAGCCAGTATTGAAGCATGAACAAGCAAGATATAATACACATGTAACAAGTATAAGAACCAAATTCAGAACAGAAATTAACTATGACACACAGTCAGAATTAGTCGACTAGGGGTAAGGGTTAGTCGACTAATAGGGGTCTCCAGTCGACTAACAGATATTTAAGTCGACTAAGTCTGTTGATACAGAAAGTTGGATTTCTGGTCCAGGGAGGATTAGTCGACTAGGAGGATTCAGGAGTCGACTAATAGGGATTTCCAGAGAGTTGAGATTTATGTCCAGAAAAGATTAGTCGACTGATATTTGGGGTAAGTCGACTAATACTGTGTTTTCCAGAAAAGCTAAGTTTCAGCTAAGTGTTCTAGTCGACTAGCTCCTAGGGTAAGTCGACTAATCGTGGGAAAAACAGTGACAGAACAGATTTTCTGGAAATTGTGTTTGATGGTTCAATTCATGGTTTTTGGTGACCTAGGTGTACAAGAGGTGTAGATACAAGTGTTCTAGGGCTAATTCAAGTCTTGGTGAGTGAAATACTCACTTGGAACCGTTTGATTGAAGCTCTACGAGTCCGGAAAGAGTGTGGTTGATGGTTAGCTCCTAATTGATCCTTGACGACGAAGAGAGCTACGATCCAAGCTCCAAAGAAGTGACTTGAGCTGGAGGTGAAGAGCTTGGGGAGTTCTTGGAGCTAGGGTTGTGGTTGAGGAAGAAGAGGGTTGGTGAGAGTTCTTCTCTCTAGTGTTGAAATGAGGAAGAAAAGGATTAAAGTGTAAGGAAAATGTATTTATAGGATTGGAGATTTTGAAAGGGGTTGGAATTAAGATAGAAGTGAGGGGTTTTCTTGCAAAAAGGAGGGGGTGAGGTGTCCCTCACCTGGCCACTTGGCCGGCTATGGGAGAGAGAGAGAATGAGTGGGATTAGATGGAAAGTGGGTGGGAAATGAGGTGGAAATTGTGGAATTTTGCAATTATTGAAAAAATGTCCGAAATTCAAGTATCTCGGAATGACCTGAAAGTTTTACCAAAAATCAAGAATAATATTTGAAGGCTCATGGTGCAATTCGTTTGAAGAAATAATTTATAGTTTTAAAATTAAAAATCCCGGAATCAGTTATCTACCGACTCCGTTGGAATTTTCATAAATTCATAAAATTCTCAGAAAAGTATTTAGATAGAAAATATGATTCTAAGAAATAATGTCTAAAGGATCTTCTAGAAATTCCTAACTGTTTACAAGATAAAAATCTGAGAATCGATCAGCGGCACTGGTCGACACCGGTTTTGAAAATATTTAATTAATTTCAGGAAAATTCCGGAAAATCATATATAATCCAAAGTACAGGAAAATGACATTTGGAACTGAAATCGGTCGAATACAGGAAGTAATTCGAAAAAAATACGATAGGGAAACTGAATACGCAACTAAGTACGTATTCCGGGAACGGGGTATTACAATCTACCCACCTTACAAAAATTTCGTCCTCGAAATTTCGTAAAGTGAAAGGGAACAGATAAATAAGGACAAGAAGGAAGATAACGGTAGATAAGAATAAGGATAAGAACAAGAATCGGAATAAGAAGGAAGAGTCTTACCAATCAAGTTGTGAAGAGATGAGGGTAACGCTCACGGATGACATCTTCTCGCTCCCACGTGGCCTCTCCTGGTGCATGCCTGTTCCAAGACACCAACACTAATGGTATAGCCTTGTTCTTCAATGTCTTGACACTTTTATCCACAATGGCCATCGGCTGCTCTTGATATGATAAATCCGGTTGTAGTTCCAGTTCGGAGTGATCCAGGATATGGCTATCATCTTTCACATACTTCCTCAACTGTGACACGTGGAAAACATTGTGAACTCCGTCCAAAGATGGCGGTAATGCCAATTTATAAGACACATCTCCCACTCGATCCAAAATCTCAAATGGGCCGATATATCTCGGACTAAGCTTTCCACGAGTACCGAACCGGATTACTCCCTTGGTAGGAGATATCTTCAGGAATACATGATCTCCTGTCTGGAACTCCAATGGCTTCTCTGTGTGTCAGCCCAACTCTTCTGCCGACTCTGCGCTGCCCTGAGGTGATCTCTGATAATCCTGACCTTGTCTGTTGTCTGAATCAGAATCTCTGGCCCCAAAAGTCTTCTCTCACCGACTTCATCTCAACAAATCGGAGACCTACACTTCCTCCCATACAATGCTTCAAATGGTGCCATCTTGATACTTGCTTGATAACTGTTATTATAAGAAAACTCAGCCAAGTGAAGATGGTCTTCCCATGATCCCTGGAATTCAATCATGCAGGCCCTCAACATATCCTCAAGAATCTGGATAGTCCTCTCAGATTGTCCGTCTGTCTGAGGATGATATGATGTACTGAATTTCAGACGAGTCCCTAGACTTTCTTGGAGACTCTCCCAGAAATGAGATCTGAATCTGGTGTCTCGGTCTGATACAATACTAACAGGAACTCCATGTAGACGAACTATCTCCTTCAAGTACTTGTCTGCCAAGACCTCTGTTGACTGTCCCACCCTGAATGGTATAAAGTGAGCTGACTTGGTGAGACGGTCAATGATTATCCACACAGCATTATTACCTTTAGGACTTCGAGGCAATGCCGTAACAAAATCCATGGTAATGTGCTCCCACTTCCACTCGGGAATCGGTAAAGGTTGCAGAAGTCCAGCTGATCTCTGGTGCTCTATCTTTATCTGTTGACAAACCAAGCACTTGGCAACAAACTGGGCTATCTCCCTCTTCATAGCATTCCACCAAAACTGCTTCTTCATGTCCTGATACATCTTGTTCCCCCCCGGGTGTATGGAATATGCTGAACTGTGTGCTTCTGCCAAAATCTTCTGTCTAACTTCTCCTTGGGGAACACAAAGTCTGCTACCAAAGTATAAGGCACCATCTGGATGAATACAGATATCAGTCCTCAATCCAGCCTCTACCTGAGCTCGGAATGTCTGCAATCTGGGATCTTCCTTCTGAGCTTCCTTGATCTCATCTATTAATGTTGACTGAACCTGCAAAGCCATGAGCTGTCCTGCCTCCTCAGCTCCTCGAACCAACATCAAGTCCAATCTGATAATGTCCTGAATCAACTCCTTCTGCTGAGTGATTTGGACAAGCACCCTATTCTCTGGCATCCTGCTCAGTGCATCCGGTACTGTATTGACCTTGCCTGGATGGTATTGCAAGTCAATATCATAGTCCGCCATCAGCTCCAGCCACCGCCTCTGCCTCATGTTCAACTCCTTCTGTGAGAAAATATACTTGAGGCTCTTATGATCCGTGTATATCAACACTTTATCTCCCAGAAGATAATGCCTCCAGATCTTCAATGCAAATATCACAGCTGCTAGCTCCAAGTCATGAGTTGGGTAATTACGCTCATGAGTCTTCAGTTGCCTTGATGCATATGCTATAACATGACCATGTTGCATAAGCACACACCCCAGGCCTTTACCTGATGCATCACTGTAGATGACCATCCCTCCTCTACCTGAGGGAGTCCTCAAGATTGGAGCAGAAATGAGCCTCTGCTTCAATTGCTCAAAGGCTGCAGTACATTCCCCAGTCCAAATGTACCTCTCTCCTTTCCTGGTGAGCCTGGTCAATGGAGCTGCAATCCTAGAGAAATCCTGGACAAAGCGTCTGTAATATCCGGCTAGTCCAAGAAAACTCTTAATCTCAGTCACTGTCCTTGGAATCTGCCAATCCCTCACTGTCTGGACTTTGCTGGGGTCAACTGAAATCCCTTCTGCTGAAACTATGTGTCCAAGGAAAGCTATGCTGTCCAACCAGAAATCACACTTGCTCCTCTTAGCATGAAGCTGCTCCTGCTGGAGAGTCTGCAACACAATCCTCAAGTGTTCTGCATGCTCCTTGTTGTTCTTGGAATAGATCAAGATGTCATCTATGAAGACAACAACGAACTGATCCAGGTAGGGCGAGAACACTCGGTTCATCAAATCCATGAAAACTGCAGGGGCATTGGTGACTCCGAAAGGCATAACTAGAAATTCATAGTGGCCATAACGGGTCCTGAATGCCGTTTTCGGGATATCCTCTGTCTTCATCCTTAGCTGATGGTACCCCGACTGCAAATCCAACTTAGAGAATACCCGGGCTCCATGAAGCTGATCAAACAAATCATCAATCCTTGGCAAGGGATACTTGTTCTTGATGGTAACCTTGTTCAATTCCCTGTAATCAATACAAAGTCTCTTACCACCATCCTTCTTGTTCGCCAATAGCACTGGAGCTCCCCATGGTGAAGCACTTGGCCGAATCAATCCCTTATCAGAGTACTCCTGCAGCTGCTTCTTCAGAATCTCTAGCTCCGTCGGTGCCATCCTGTACGGAGCCTTAGATATAGGAGCTGTCCCAGGCACAGTATCAATTGAGAACTCGATCACCCTTTCAGGTGGCAGTCCTGAGATTTCAGCAAACACTCCTGGGAATTCATCCCACACCGGTACCTTCTGCTTCTGAACCTCCGAAGTAGTCATCCGAGTCTTTCTCTTGGTAGACTTCACCTCACCACAAAATTGAAATTCCGATTGACGGGGAATCCTGAAAATAATCTTCTTCTCCCTACAGTCAATAACTGCATGGTACTGACTGAGCCAGGTCATGCCTAAGATTACGTCGTACCCTTTAGTGTCTAGCACGAGCATATCTATGGCCAAGGTCTTATCACAAAGTTCCACTGGACAATCAGCACAAACCCTAGAAGACATGACTACTCCATTCCCGGTACTAATCTCCCATTTGTGGTCTAACACTTTAACAGGTATAGAATGCAATGCCACAAAATGATCTGAGATAAAACAATGCGAAGCACCGGAATCGAAGAGGGCTAAAACAGGTTGAGAATGCACTCTGATATTACCTGTTATCACCTCCTCAGAAGTCTCAGCTTCCACTTCCGTCAAGTTGTAGGCTTGACCTCTTCCACGCCCTGCTGCTGTCCTAGCTCCCCTCTGGACAGGGCGAACAACATGCTGTGGAGGAAGGGGAAGAGCTCTCCTCATCGCTGGTCCCTGATTCCTCTGCCCAAGTGGCCCTGGAAGTGCTCTCTGTCCATTGGGTCCTGGAAGTGCTGGCAAAGCTTGACCGGCTATCCCCATCCTTCTGTGCGGACAGGCTTCTATAGAATGATCCCTGGATCCACACACCAAACACAATCCATTTGCCCTACGGCAATTCTGACGAATGTGGCCCGGTTTCTGACAATAACTGCAGAAGGTCGATGGTTGGCCCGCCTGGTAAGGAGCTGGTCTGAATTGCTGCCTCATCTGCACCTTCGCTGCTCTGAATGGGCCTCCTCTCCCTATTGGTGGAAACGGCCTCTTCATGGCCTGGTTCCTCATCTAATCCTCTCGCTTCTTCTCCAACCCACGCTCCACTTCCCGAGCTATGGTAAGAACCCCTGAATAAGTCTTCAGCTGTTGGGGCATTAAGAACATCTGAATGTCCATCTGCAAGCCCTGCTGGAACCTACTTGCCCGCTTCTCCTCGTCCGTTACCATGTACGGGGCAAAGCGGCTCAGTCTGAGAAATTCCGCGGCATACTCGTCCACGGACCTACTCCCTTGCTGTAGCCTGATGAATTGTTCTTTCATGTCCTTCTGAGCAGTGGCAGGGAAGAACCTGCTATAAAAGCTCTTGGAGAACGTGTCCCAGGTGACAGGTTTCTCCAATCTGGCCTCTTCTGCTAGCCACCAAGTTCTGGCTATGTCCTTCAGCTGAATCTTGGCGACCTCCACTTGATTCTCCTTCGGTACTCTGGCCGCCTTCAACAAGTCTGCGGTATCTGTCAGCCATTGCTCAGCATCCAAGGGCTTCTCTTCTCCCGTGAAGATGGCTGGTTGCAGCCGCCTGAAGTCCGATACATTTCCGGGCCTCTGCTCCTTGGGAGCTGCCATTTCCTGCCGGAGGAGCTCCGTCTGCTGCTGCTGGTTCTCCATCATAGTCTGAATGACTCTCAGAATATCCACATGGTCTCCAGTGGGTCCATTAGAGGCTTGCCCAGAGTTGTTACGGCCCGTCCTTCTCTCCATACCGATTGGTGAAAGATAACTGGAATTGGAAAAATGGAAGGAATTTAGGACACAAGGGATGGAATCAAGAAGGAATCAAGAAGGACTAGATAACTTTGTACATTGTAGTTGGCACCAGCAAATCATTAATTTGCTGCTTGATTGTACTTTAGGTGTGAGAGCCTAGGCTCTGATACCAACCTGTAACGCCCCGATTCCACAGATACGGGGACGTCACTGCGACGTATACACGTAGGTCATAACTTGTCCCCACGTATATACGCTAAGCATAAAAGTACAACAAGAAACAGAGTACACGACAAAGCGTGGTACCCATACATATGCCAACACAAGAAGTACACATACAAAGTTATCACAGGATATTATAAAGTATTACACATGACGTGTGCATTACATCATAACCAAGTCCAAAAGAATATATACAATATGTATACAAAAAGCTCACGAGTAGGATGGAGATCCCGTGAGACAAAAGGAGAGAGTCTGGCACGAGGACCGGAGCTAATCTGCCTGCTCACTAAAGAAAGCCTGATCTTCGGTGGATGGCTCCACTTCGACCCAACCCTCGGAATCTGAATATGCAAATCCAAGGGATCAAGACATATAACAATGAACAATATATATGGCCAAATGGCTAGGATACATGAATAAAGAAAACTGGAACGGTCTAATGAATATAAACCAACAGGTAAGGAAAGCATATATAACTGAAGTCAGAAAGGAATGAATGCATAGCTCTAGTCTATTATTATTATTACTTGCTTTACTGTGATATCTAGCTATGTGACCCAGCGTCCCAGCGCACATAGATCCATATCCTAGTAATACAAGGTTGTTATTGGAAACAGCGGGGTTATCGACGAACTATGTTTACAGTGGACCCCGTACATGCCCGGGATAACGGTCCAGGATTGTTCCGTTGCTTGGTGACGGAAGCCAGCCGCTAGGCTATTCAGGAGGGTCTTATGTATGCCCTTAGTCATGACTGATTCAGGAATAGGGAGCAAGCACTCCCCTCGGTCCCCTGGTGTACCGCAGGTTAGACCGGAATATGATTGTACAATATACCTACTACCACTGTAAACACGAACACGTATCGATATCCGCATATTTCCCCCGACCCATATGTAAGTTTGGTGCTTTTTATGTAAAAGTCAAGTGTATCATGCTTAGTTTTAAGAGATGGCATGATAAGTGGTGATATTACTATTTAACATGTCATGAAACGAGTATATGCAATAATAAGTCATGAGATAACAAGTGATACATCCATCCAGTAATAGGTCATGTAGAGCCAGTATTGAAGCATGAACAAGCAAGATATAATACACATGTAACAAGTATAAGAACCAAATTCAGAACAGAAATTAACTATGACACACAGTCAGAATTAGTCGACTAGGGGTAAGGGTTAGTCGACTAATAGGGGTCTCCAGTCGACTAACAGATATTTAAGTCGACTAAGTCTGTTGATACAGAAAGTTGGATTTCTGGTCCAGGGAGGATTAGTCGACTAGGAGGATTCAGGAGTCGACTAATAGGGATTTCCAGAGAGTTGAGATTTATGTCCAGAAAAGATTAGTCGACTGATATTTGGGGTAAGTCGACTAATACTGTGTTTTCCAGAAAAGCTAAGTTTCAGCTAAGTGTTCTAGTCGACTAGCTCCTAGGGTAAGTCGACTAATCGTGGGAAAAACAGTGACAGAACAGATTTTCTGGAAATTGTGTTTGATGGTTCAATTCATGGTTTTTGGTGACCTAGGTGTACAAGAGGTGTAGATACAAGTGTTCTAGGGCTAATTCAAGTCTTGGTGAGTGAAATACTCACTTGGAACCGTTTGATTGAAGCTCTACGAGTCCGGAAAGAGTGTGGTTGATGGTTAGCTCCTAATTGATCCTTGACGACGAAGAGAGCTACGATCCAAGCTCCAAAGAAGTGACTTGAGCTGGAGGTGAAGAGCTTGGGGAGTTCTTGGAGCTAGGGTTGTGGTTGAGGAAGAAGAGGGTTGGTGAGAGTTCTTCTCTCTAGTGTTGAAATGAGGAAGAAAAGGATTAAAGTGTAAAGGAAAATGTATTTATAGGATTGGAGATTTTGTAAAGGGGTTGGAATTAAGATAGAAGTGAGGGGTTTTCTTGCAAAAAGGAGGGGGTGAGGTGTCCCTCACCTGGCCACTTGGCCGGCTATGGGAGAGAGAGAGAATGAGTGGGATTAGATGGAAAGTGGGTGGGAAATGAGGTGGAAATTGTGGAATTTTGCAATTATTGAAAAAATGTCCGAAATTCAAGTATCTCGGAATGACCTGAAAATTTTACCAAAAATCAAGAATAATATTTGAAGGCTCATGGTGCAATTCGTTTGAAGAAATAATTTATAGTTTTAAAATTAAAAATCCCGGAATCAGTTATCTACCGACTCCGTTGGAATTTTCATAAATTCATAAAATTCTCAGAAAAAGTATTTAGATAGAAAATATGATTCTAAGAAATAATGTCTAAAGGATCTTCTAGAAATTCCTAGCTGTTTACAAGATAAAAATCTGAGAATCGATCAGCGGCACTGGTCGACACCGGTTTTGAAAATATTTAATTAATTTCAGGAAAATTCCGGAAAATCATATAAAATCCAAAGTACAGGAAAATGACATTTGGAACTGAAATCGGTCGAATACAGGAAGTAATTCGGAAAAAATACGATAGGGAAACTGAATACGCAACTAAGTACGTATTCCGGGAACGGGGTATTACACTAACACATCTAATGGGTTCAAATAAGCATTCAATCTCAAACATATATAGATTTATTTGTGGCCCACTATATGTACAAGTATAATTCTTAGTCTTAATGAAACTAACACTTAAACATGTAATCAAGTCATTGAGCATCAAAACACAATATAAAAATCATCATGATAAACCTAAAACATGATTACTATGTAAATTCACATGTATTAGATTCATGATGTACATTATAGCTAAACAAACGGTGAGAACACTAAATGTGAATCAAATAAGCATGTGTGTCTCAAATACTATACATGTATGTCTAGGATCTAATAAACATGGAATGAACATACTAATCCATAGACATCAAAAACATGCCATAATCAAATGAATATGAAAGCATGGGAGTTTAGGAATCGTTACCAAAACCTCAAGGCAACTCTCCTTGTCTCCAAAACTTGGTGGTCCTCTCCACCATCTCTTCCCTTGAAAGTGATGCATCCAATTGATTTCTTTAAGTTCGGAACGCATCTACTCCAAGGTGCTATCACTCTCACGTCATGTGAGAGCCCACACCTACATTAAACAAAGGAGGGTGTGGTCTTTGGTACCCATCTCTTATTGGGTCCATGGGGGTTAGTACCTTCTCTAACCTAAACAAATTTCTTTGCTAAATTAGTAGTATGTAATCTATCAAAACAAAATTTAGCAAGGTGGCCCTTACGTCCACAATGTGTACATGAGTACACATGAGCATACATGTGTTGATGGTGTCCGTGAGGAGCATGTGTATGCCGTGGAGGGTGTGCATGCATAGAAGTTGGAACTTGTTTCTTTCGAACCAAGGTTTCCAACCGTGAGTGGTTCATGGCACATTGGCTCATAGTGGAGCCCAAACAATCCATTTTCTTCTTTAACAAATTTATATCATTTTCGAGCATAGAAGAAGTAGAACATGCAATGGGTGATTTAGGTGAAACTACCCTAGCATGGCAAACATGAGAATCAATCTTATTTTGCAAAACAATATTTTTCTCTAAGCAAACATTTAAATCATTGGAAATAGAAATGATTTTGTTTTTCAAAACAACATTCTCTTTTAAAACAAAATCTACTTTGGAAGACAAATTTTCATTTTTCTTCAAAATAGCATGGCAATCATTTTTAGATTTTAAAAATTCATTTTCTTTAAGTGCAAGTTCTAATTGAGATCTCAATGAATCCCTTTCATTATAGAACTCAACTTTCTCTTGCAAAACATTGTTAAGTCTAGCATGCAAACTCTTATTTTCTTGTTCAATTCCTAGACTCTTCTTTTTCAACAAATTATATTTTTCTATCAATTTTTCACAAACAATGGAAAGTTCTTCATTCAAAGCATGAGGATCAACATAATCATTTGAAGAACTGGCACAATCATTACTATCTAGTTGAGATTCCGAATGTACCTCAAGGGAGTCATTCCCTTGGACCATGTAGCATATAGAGTTGGATTCTCCACTAGATTCCTCTTCTTGAATTTGAACTTGAAGCTTGGAGGTGTTGGTGGTTGATGTCAACTTGTTCCACACTGCAAAAGCGGAATCAAGATTAGAAACACGTTAAAGATATTCTTTTGATAAAGTGCTTCTAATAGCCTCTAGAACTTGTGCATTGGCCCCTATATGATTGCAATCACCAAGATAACATCTCTTGGTGGCCGCAAGGAAAACATGCAAACCTAGGGTCTTTAGGTACATGGACATCCTATACTTCCAAACATCAATGTTGGAAGGGTCAAAGCTAGGAGGGGTCATGAAGTCCATGGTAAAAAATATATGAATGTGCAAACAAATAAATGCAAATGAGATTAGCAAGCAAATGGATCACTCCTAGGATGTTAAGCCTAAGTATCAGGAGCACTAGCTCTGATACCAATTGAAAAACACGTAGAGGGGGGGTGAATAGGTGTAAGTGCTAATCTAAGAAACTAAATGCAAACTAAGTGCGCTAAATGCGGAAGCTAATGCAAATGTTGCACAAACTTGATACAATACAACAAGTGTAGCCGAATTCCCCTTGCGAGGCTCTGGACTAACTCTTCTTGATTCCCCTTGAAATGGGTTGAGGCGCTATGTGAAGCTCTTGTTGGATGAGTACAAGTTAGGCACACACACACAAGCAATCCAAGCAATAAGAAATATGTGCACACACAATCAAGCCAAGCAATCAAGGATAAATTACAATATGAAAGATGCAAGGCAATATGAAATATGCACAACACAAGCAAATATGATATGATATGAATATGATGCTTTGCACAAATATAAGAGAGAGAGTTAGAGAGACAATGGATCAATACGCAAACACCAAGATTTGTTTCGAGGTTCGAGCACCTTGCTACATCCCCGCCTACACCACCGTGTAGGATTTCCCAATCCACTATAGGAGTACCAAACTCCTCTCTCAACCTTACAAAGCCACGAGGCTATACAACCACATCCACCTCTACCGAAGAGGGATACGGCCCGTAGCCAACAACAACAAGCACCTCTACCTAAGAGGCTCACAAACCAATCACCCGATCACCTCTACCGAAGAGGGATAAAACAAGAATAAGGGTGTACAACTTAGAGGTTTACAACAAACAACCTCAAACTCTTCTCTTTCTTTTCTCTTTCTTTTTCCACAAAAACAAGATCCTAATAGTTTAGGATAGATGATATAGCTCAAGTGTGGAAACAAGGTGTTTTTGGAAACCAGCAACAAAGAAAAACTATTTGGGAAATCACTTGTAAATGTTAGAAAATGAAAAACAAAACAATCTCCCAAAACCCTAGCTTTCTTTGATTTTCCAAAAACCCAAAACAAATAAGATGAAATCTTTTTGACTTAAAAACTCTTTTAAAACTCTTTTAAACTCTTCAGAAAACTGAAAATTTTTAGCTCAAAATTCTTGTCTAAAACAATGGAGAAATGGGGTATATATAGCCCTAGGAAAAACTATGTGGCAGTCTGACCAACTGCCGGTCGACCGGTCCGGTCGACCGCCAACGGTCAAAAATGTGACCGTTGGGCAACATCGGTCGACCGGTCCGGTCGACCGAAATAAACCAGAGCAGAGCTCTCAGGGCCGGTCGACCGGCCCGGTCGACCGTCCACTGTGCCTAACAGACGTGCACGTCTGTGCACGTCGGTCGACCGGATCGGTCGACCGGCCCTTGGTGCGGTCGACCGGTCCGGTCGACTGAACTGGCCTGGCAGGCACAGTGCAGAACTGCACAGATACGGGATTTGAAAATAGGTCTTTTCACTCAATAAAAATCCCATAAATTCACAGTAAATCCACTAAATAGTTTTAATCACAATAAAAACTGTTTTTCTAAAAATATGTTTTTCTAAAACTTATTTTTCCATAACTTCTCAAAGTACAAAAACAAGATATTTTGAACTTATTAAAGCATAGTGTGTATGGATATGATCCACTACACAATCATAATGAATATCTATGTTTTTGATATCTAGCATATAACAAGGTTTTGGTTTAAAGGATATGCATGATAGAAATACCAAAAACCAACTCTTGTATTTTTATCATAAATAAAACTTGTATTTTATCATACTAGATTTTTCCAAAACATGAATAGGATAGTCAAAATAAGTTTGTCTGTAAGTTAAGCATGTATGTATAAATAGAAAACATCTACTATACATATAAATCTTGAAAACTTGTTTTGATCAAACTATTCATGAAACCACACATCAAACATAAAACGTGTGTGTTTGAGCACTTGAGCATATCAACTATACTAAGCTTTACAAATGGATCTAAAACTCACAATCTAAATTAGGATACCTAAGTCTTCTTGTCGATCTTCCATCTTCAAGTAGACTCGATCCCAAACGAGTGATCCTCCAAGTGCAAAGGTATGATCTTTAAGCTTTGGCACCGGAATCACCATGATAAGCTTCCAAACACTTTGTTGAAGCTAATCACCAAAACTAATATCCTGCTAAAGATCTGAAACTTAGAAACACAAGAATATTAGTAAACATAACTACATGAGTGTTGATCATCATCAAAAACTAGAGTGGAAGGCCATTGGGCCAACATATACAAGAAAATCAAAATTGATACCAATTAAAAGAGTTCAATGATACCAATTGAATCAAAAACATGTGTATATCTCATATCATCTACCACCAATCATGATTCAAGTTTTAAATGATTTTCAATGTAAAGCATACATGAACATGATCTCCCATCCTACCGCCCTTAGATGGTAGGGGTTTTCAAAAATAGATTTGAAAATGGGGTTTTGTTTGAAAGTCACTACCAAAATGAAGAACACCGCAACTAGTTAAATGGAAAACTTGTTAACTAGCACGAAATCCTTCAAGTAAGGAATAAAACAAAAATGAAATTCACATGATAATCATCACTCTAACCAATAAAGCATAACTCATGAGAAATAAAACATGAGCAATAGATATGAGTGTACAAATAATATGTGAAGATCATAATCATGAAAAATATTTCATTAAGCTCAATTATTCCTTAAAACATAATTCCATCAAAAACATGAAAAATCATATAAAACTACTTATTTAATCTTCAAGGCATATGTATGTCTAATACAAGCTAAAATATACATACATATCCAAAACTCAACGAGTCCACTAAATGTATATTCATGAAGGCACGTGGCTCAAAAAGATGTATATGTATAAGATTAGTTTGAACTAGATAGACATATACATGAAGTTAAACATAAATACATGAAACATGAAAAACTAAATTTCATCTAAAAACCAATTCATTTCAAGGTATATGTATGAATTGTCAATACACTAAGTATACTTACATATCCCTAAACACAATTGAGTCCATAAATAGATTTACATGGAAGGCAAATGACTCAAGAGGTATACATGTATATCTAATGTTTTGGCAAAATAAACATATACATGAAATCAAAAACTCATATAAATCCAAAAATATGAATACAAGTCTAAAATGTATGGATCATCAAAACTAGACTATACTAACACATCTAATGGGTTCAAATAAGCAATCAAGCCCAAACATATATAGATTTATTTGTGGCCCACTATATGTACAAGTATAATTCCTAGTCTTAATGAAAACTAACATCTAAATAAGTAATCTTAAAAAGAAGCATCAAAACAAATATGAAAATCATCATGATAAACCTAAAACATGACTACTATATAAATTCACATGTATTAGATTCATGATGTACATTATAGCTCAAACAAAAGTGAGAACACTAATTATGGGTTCATATAAGCATGTGTGTCTCAAATACTATATATGTATGTCAAGGATCTAATAAACATGGAATGAACATACTAATCCATAGACAATAAAAACATGCTATAAACAATGAATATTAAAAGCATGTAAACATAAATGGGAGTAAAGGATTGTTACCAAAACCGAAGAAGCAACTCTCCTTGTCTCCAAAACATGGTGGTCCTCTCCACCAACCTTCCCTTGAAAGTGATGCATCCATTTGATTTCCTTTAAGTACGGAACGCATCCACTCCAAGGTGCTAACACTCTCACGTCATGTGAGAGCCCACACCTACATCAAAAATAATAGGAGGGGTGGTCTTTGGTACCCACATCTTGTTGGGTCCATGGGGGTTAGTCCCTTCCCTAACCCAAACAAATTTCTTTGCTAAATTTGAAACATTTAATCTATCATAACAAAATTTAGCAAGATGGCCTTTTCGGCCACAATGTGTACATGTGTACACATGAGCATACATGTGTTGATGGTGTCCATGTGGAGCATGTGTATGCCGTGAAGGGTGTGCATGCATAAAGGATGGAACTTGTTTCTTTCGAACCAAGGTTTACAATCGAGTGTGGTTCAAGGCACATTGGCTCATAGTGGAGCCCAAACAATCAACCTTCTTCTTAAGCAAACAAATATCATCATTAATCTTAGAAGAAGAAGTGTGGCATGCAATAGGTGAAGTGTGTGATACTACCCTAGCATGGCAAACATGTGCATCAATCTTATTTTGCAAAACAATGTTTTTTTTAAACAAACATCTAGATCATTTGAAATAGAAATAATTTTATTTTTCAAATCAACATTCTCTTTTAAAACAAAATCAACTTTTGAAGACAAGTTTTCATTTTCTTCAAAAGAACATGGCAATCATTTTTATTTTTCAAAAGTTATTTTCTTTAAGTGCAAGATCAAGTTGAGATTTTAATGAATCCCTCTCATTTGCAATCTCCTCTTTCTCTTGCAAAACACAATCAAGTCTAGCATGCAAACACTTATTCTCATTTTTAAGACCTAAACATTCCTTTTTCACAATTTTATATTTTTCTATTAGTTTTTCACAAACAATAGAAAGTTCTTCATTAAAGCATGGGGATCTACAATATCATCACATGAAGAACTAGCATCATCACTATCTAGTTGAAGTTCCGATTGTACCTCAAGGGAGTCATTCCCTTGGACCATATAGCATTGTGATTCGGATTCTCCACTAGATTCCTCCGGTTGGATTTGTTCTTGAAGCTCCGAGGTGGTGGTGGTTGTCAATTTGTTCCACACTGCAAAGGCGGAATCAAAGTTATAACACATAAGAGATAATATTTAGGAAGTGTGCTTCTAATAGCCTCTAGGGCTTGTGCATTGGCCCCTATATGATTGCGATCACTAAGGAAGGATTCCTTGGTAATAGCAAGATAAACTTTATGACCTAGGGTTTGTAAATAAACGGTCATCCTAATATTCCAAACATGAATGTTGGAAGGGTCAAACATAGGTGGGGTCATGAAGGCCATGGTAAACTATATGTGTGCAAAACAAGCAAATGCAAACAAATAGATTAGCAAGCAAATGGATCTCACTCCTAGGATGTTAAGCCTAAGTATCAAGAGCACAAGCTCTGATACCAATTGAAAAACACCTAGAGGGGGGTGAATAGGTGTAAGTGCTAATCTAAGAAACTAAATGCAACTAAGTGCGCTAAATACGGAAGCTAATGCAAATCTTGCAACACACTTAATACAATCCAACAAGTGTAGCCGAATTCCCCTTGCGAGGCTCTGGACTAACTCCTCTTGATTCCCCTTGAAATGGGTTGAGGCGCTATGTGAAGCTCTTATTGGATGAGTATAGGTGATGCACAAACACACAAGCAATTCAAGCAATGTGCACACACAATCAAGCCAAGCAATCAAGGATATAGCAATATGAATTAATGCAAGGCAATATGAAATATGCTCAACACAAGCAAATATGATATGATATGAAGTATGATGCGTTGCACAAAGTAAATGAGAGAGAGTTAGAGAGACAATGGGAGCAATCGCAAACACCGAGATTTGTTTCGAGGTTCGAGCACCTTGCTCTACATCCCCGCCTATACCACCGTGTAGGATTTTCACTATCTCAACTCCCACCGAGGGAACCTCCACCGAGGAGGATTTCTTACAACTCTAGGAGTACCAAACTCCTCTCTCAAACAACCACCTCACAACCGAGGGGTAGGGCCCGTAGCCAATACACAACCAACACCTCTACCGAAGAGGTCTACAACCAACTCAATCACCTCTACAGAAGAGGGATCCAAACCAAACAACCCAATACAACAATCTCCACCTCTACCAAAGAGGGAGCAACTCAAGAAATCAAGGGTTTACAACAAGTGGTATATTTCAACCACAAACCTCTTTCCTTTTCTTTTTTCACAAAACAAGATCCTAAATAGTTTAGGATAGAAGATATAGCTCAAGTGTGGAATCAAAGTGTTTTTAGAAACAAGCAACAAAGAAAACTACTTGGGAAATCTCTTGTATATGATGGAAAATGAAATACCAAATCAAAATCCCAAAACCTAGTTTTCTTTGATTTTCCAAAAACCCAAAACAAATAAAGATGAGAAGTTTTAAAGCCCCAAAAACTCTTTTTAAAACTCTTTTAAACACTTCAGAAAACTGGAAATTTTTCTCTTAAAAAACTTGGCCAAAATCCCCAAAGAGATGGGGTTATATAGCCCCTATACAAAACTAGCCGTTAGGCTGATGTGGCAGCCTGACAGGCCACCGGTCGACCGGTCCGGTCGACCGCCAACGGTCAGAATTATGACCGTTGGGCAACTGCGGTCGACCGGCCCGGTCGACCGAGAAAACCCGAGAGCAGAGCTCTCAACTCGGTCGACCGTCCCGGTCGACCGTGTCTGTGCCTTACAGACGTGCACGTCTGTGCACGTCGGTCGACCCGAACGGTCGACCGGCCCTTGGAGCGGTCGACCGTCAGGGTCGACCGACCAGCCTGTCAGCACAAAAACAAGGTCAGAAAATTTGGAAAAATATTTTCTAAAAAATCTTTTATCTCTTTTAAAAATACCATAAAAATTGTATTATCATTTTATATTGAAACTCAAACAAGTGATAAAAATTTCAAGACAATATATCAACATATCAATTCATTTTTGTGTCTTGCCAATTTTATCAAAACAAAACTTGTATTTTTATCAAACTTGATTTTTCAACACATGAATAGGGACATCAAAATAAGCTCGTATAGGAAGTTAAAACCATGTATGTATATCTAGAACATATCTAATATACATAAAAACATGTAAACTTGTTTTGATCAAACTATTCATGAAAACTCATATCGGTTAAACTAAAAACCGAAAAACCAATATCCAAACATGTGTGTGTTTTGTGCACTTGAGCATATCAACTATACTAAGCTTTACAAATGGATCTAAAACACACTAAACTAAACTAGGATACCTAAGTCTTCTTGATGATCTTCATCTTCAAGTAGACTCGATCTCAAACGCGTGATCCTCCAAGTGCAAAGGTATGATCTTTAAGCTTTGGCACCGGAATCAACATGGAAAGCTTCTAAACTCCTTGTTGAAGCTAATCACCAACTAATATCCTGTTAATGATCTGAAACTTAGAAACACAAGAATATAGTAAACATAACTACATGAGTTGATCATCATCAAAACTAGAGTGGAAGGCCATTGGGCCAACACTAACCTGAAACTTATTTTGAACAAACTTATTAGTACCAAATAGCTCTTGTTTGTTTTGTTATCATCAAAACTCTAAACAAATGGAGAGTGTAACCTTTTGGGCCAACAGATGAGCTCTTACGTTTCGCGAGGAGTCTGAAGTTTCAATATGTTGATTACTGGTATTCTTATTTCTTTTGCATTTCTATATTTCCTGAGTCTCTATGCATCAGATCTAGTTGTCATTTCTTTTCAGCATACATTGTTATCATGTGTGGATATCTATGTGTGTTATTGCAGCGATCGTGATTTATTATCGTTTATTTTTGTACCTTGTTTGGGTTACTTAAGGCTTAGCGCATATACGTGGGGTATTTTCCTTGCATATAAGCATCGCTGACTCTCTTTGCGTCTCCGCTATGGAGTATTTTAGGAAGCAGGGCGTGACAACATTTTCTTGGTATCAGAGCCTAGGTTTTTGACTTGGACTTTACTTTTACTTTTTTTTCACAAGAAGACCTAGTTCTTACCGGTAACTTGAAATGAGCTATTGTTACACTGTAATATACATATAATAGTCTCATTATGATAACAAGTCCACTTGAAAATTGACCATCTTTCTTTTAAAAATTCATCTATTTGATCTTTTGGTATCCTGATTTCCACTATTCTTCAGAGTAATTTCGATCTTCTTCTTGATTTCAAGTCCATCTCAACTCTATTTTTTTCTGATTTTATCTCTTGAAACTGGTTACTCCTTACTGAAGTCGGTAGCAGAAGTCAAAGTAGTATAGTGGAATCATGGTGTCCTAGAGAGGCGACGTGGAAGCTTGTTTGTCTCCTCCCTTATTTTGATTCTTTTATCATTTCCTACTTTATTGAAATTTCAGGAATAAAATTTTTGTAAGATGGGTAGAATGTCCCTAATTAATAATACTGTAATTTTAATTTTTCTAAATAATTATTTTTCTATACTTTTTATATTATTTTATTTATTATTATTAATTAACTTGGTTATGATTTATTTTTATTGTTGTTGCTATCATAATTGTTATTACTATTATTTTATTTGTTTATTATTACAATTATTAATATTAGTTGTTGTTGTTATTATTATTGTTATTGTTAATTAATATTATTATTATTGTTTGGTAGTAATTATTATTAGTTGAGATTAATTATTATTATTATCTATTATTATATCATGTATCCTAAGTTTTTTGTTGTTAATAAATTATTATTGATATTATTATTGATTACTATATTTAGTATTAATTGTTATTACTATTATTTTATTATGATTATTAATTATTATTATAATTATTAGTGTTATAATTATTATTATTATGGTTATGGTTGATTACTATTATTAATACTAGTATTATTAGTATAATTATTGTTATTGTAATTTATTACTATATTATTCTTTCTCCTTCTAATTCCTAAACCCAATCCCATTACCCATTCCCCATTAGCCCATGATCCATACCCATTAGTTCAAACCCATCCCCATTAACCCAATCCTAAAACCCTTTAAAACCATACCCAATAGCAAACCTACAAACCCAAACCCAATTTCACCCCCTATATAATCTTTCTTAACCTAATATTAACCCTAATCCCATTCTCTTCTCCATCTCCCCCTGCCGCTGTGCACAATAGCCACCATGTCGCAATCGTGCCTCCTCCCCTCACTAGAGCGCGCATCTTCTTTTCATGGTTGCTTCCCATTGCTACTTGCCGCATGCTACTTCACCACAACCCAAGTATTTCCTCCCTCATCCACGGCCACATCTCCATCCTCTTCATGGTTGTCACCACCATGTCCTGGCAATGGCCGCCATCACTCTCCAACAAGCCCTCCTCCCACGCATCAACACCCCCACTTGATCGCTACCTACACTTTGCTGAAACCTCCCTGTTAGCCCAGAGGCATTTCACCTTGGTTTTGATGATGACTAACTTATGAAGGTTAGTTTACTAATGATCTTGTGCTTATACAGTTTCAGTTATTGATCAAGATATTAGTAGGTGTTTAGCTTCAACAAAGGAGTTTTTGGAGCTAACATATATTGATTCAAGAGCTCGCGCGGCAAGTCTCATCTAGTACTCGGTTGGACTCAAGTTTTTTAGATCGTGTTTGGATCGGGTCGTCTTGAGATGAGGATCGACAAGAAGACTTCGGTTTGCTTACATCTTGTGTAAAGATAGATAGTGTTGATATACTCAAGTTCACACACACAAAAGTTTGGTTTTCGGTTTAACCAGTTTTGGATTTCGAATAGACATATATATGGTTTTAATGAATAGATAGAATCAAAACAATTTACATGGTTTAATGTATATTAGATTTTATCTATATACATATATGCTTCACATATTTGAAAAAACTTATTTTTATGGTCTATTTCATGTGTTTAGAGTTTGTAATTAACAAAACCTATTTTTGGATTTCATGTCAAAAACATAGATATATATGTTAAATGTGTATTGGATTCTATATCTATACAATATGCTTCAAAAAGAGTTTAAATATCTTGTTTTTGTATTTATACAAGTTTGAAAAAATCAAAGTTCCATTTCAAAGTTTGGTTTCTAGACAATACCGTTTTTATTTAAGAGCAAATAAATTATATCACAAAAATAGTTCAAATAGTTTGTAATATGTGTTGATTTTTCATCACACATATTTGGTATTCAAATATCTTATAAGAACTTATTTTTATGAAATTTATAGGATTTTATTAGATTTTATTGGAGATTAAATGCTTAAATTTTAAGTCCTGAAATCCCTGCCAGATCCACTGGCGGTCGACCGGACCAGGGTCGGTCGACTGGACCGGTCGATCGATGTGGATGAGAAACATGCACAGCCAAGCCTACAAGGCTGGTCGACCGCATGATCGACCGACTGTAAGCACCCAACTCTCGGGTGCTGCCGGTCGACCAAGCGGTCGACCGACAGGCTTGGCCCGGTCGACCGGGCAGTCGACTGGAGGCACAATGTTCAGAAATTTGACCGTTGGCCGGTCGACCGGAACGGCATTCTGGGCTTTTCCAGCTGCCAACGGCTATATTGTTTGAGAGGCTATAATAGCCATCTCTTGGGCTGTTTTTAACAAGGATTTAAAGAGCAAATTTTCCCATCTATACAAGTGTTTTAGCAGCAAGTTTTTGAAGAGTTTTTGTGCCAAAAGATTTATCTTTATTTTGTTTTCAAGGGTTGGAAAAATCATAGAAAAATTGAGTCTTTAGGAAATTGGTTTTGATCTTTGTTTCTATCTTCTTCTAGCATTTTTTCCAAGTATTTTTCTTTGTGATTTATTTTTCAAACACCTTATTTTCTCACACTTGAGCTATCATCTCTATCCTATCTATAGGATCATGTGTTCGTGGGAAAAATAGTTTGTGGTCTATTGAGATCACCAAGGGTTATTTGAGGTCTTTAAGATCACCAAGATTGTAACTTTCTCTTTACTTTGGTTTGTGCCTATCCCTCTAAGTGTAGAGGAGGTTGTGCTTTGGGTTTGTGGTTATCCCTCCTGTGTAGAGATGATTGTGGTGAAGTTTGGCTTTGTGTCTTTATCCCTCTTGTGTAGAGGTGATTGTTGTTTTGACTTTGTGCCTTGCCTCTTGTATAAAGGTGGTTGTGTTGAAGAGAGGAGTTGTGTACTCCTAACCTTTTAATTGCAAATTCCTCAGTGGAGGTTCCCTGTGTGGGAGGTCCTGTGTGGACATAGTGAAAATCCTTCTGTGTGAAGGCGGAGACGTAGAGCAGTGGCTCGAACCTTGAAACATATCTCGGTATTTGCGTTTGATCCACGATCTCTAAACTCTCTCTCTCTCTCTCTCTTTTATATCTTGCATTGCATCATATTGCTCATATCATATATATGCTTGGTATTGCTTGTGTGCCCATACTTGTGTTGAACCAAGAGAGCTTTATATAGCACCTCAACTCTTATTTAGAGAAATCTAGAGGAGATAGTCCAGAGCCCGTCACGGGGAATTCGGCTACACTCTTTGGTTACACATTGTGTGTTGCAATTAGTATTTAATTCCGCATCATTTATCATTAGGTTAGCCAATACACCTATCCACCCCCTCTAGGTATATTTTCAATTGGTATCAGAGCCTACACTCATGATATTAGGTTTAATCACCTAGGAGTGAGACTTGGCTTGCTAATCTAGATTTGAATTTGCACACTTATTATTTATACACTCATGGATCATCTTGCTCTTCCCATGTTTGATGTTTCTAACATCGATATATGAAAGATTAGGATGAGTGCTTATTTAAAAACCCTAGGAATGCATGTTTACCTTGCCGATAGCAAGAAATCTTATCTTGGCAATATCAAGCATATAGAGGCCAATGCACAAGCCCTAATGGCACTTAGAAACACATTTAGCAAAGATTATCTATGAAAGGTTTCTCATTGTGATTCCACTTTTGCAGTATGGAACACATTGACCACTCTCAAGCTTCAGACGACTAACTATGTGGAGAAGGAACCTTTGGTGGATGAGTCCGAACAAGCTTGCTACATGGTCCAAGAGAATGACTCCCTTGAGGTAAACTTGGACACTAAACTAGATGATTGTGCTAGTTCTTCAGGTGATGACATTATTGATACTGATGCATTAAATGAAGAACTATCTATAGTTTGTAAAAACTTGCTTGAATAATATAAACTTTTGAAAAAAAAGCTTTAAATTAAAAGAAGAAAATAAATTTTATTTTTAAAACTTGATTTTGTTTTGCAAGAGAGGGTTGAGATTTCAAGTGAAGAGATTCCTTGAAAAGCCAACTTGACCTTGTTTTAAAGGAAAATAAAATTTTGAAAAATAAAATAATAGTGATGATGTTTGAAGAAAAATGAGGTTTTGTCTTCAAAACTTGAAACTATTTTAAAAAGAGAACTCTTCTTTGAAAAATAAAATTGCTCTAATTTCAAAAGAATTAGATTTGATTTTAAATGAAAATAAATCTTTGTAAAATGATTTATCTTCTTATGTTTGTCATGCTACTATAACTTCACCATTTAGTGTTTCTATTGCATGCTCTACTTCTTCTTCTAATTTGAAAATGATATAATTATGTTAAAGAAAAGTGTTGATTGTTTAGGCTCCACTTTGAGCCAATGTGCTATAGATCACAAGAAATTAGAATCCATGTTTCGCAAGAAATATGTACCACATATACATGCACACAAAATATGACATGCACATGCTTCTCATGTTCACACACTATGTATGCTCATGTGTACACTTGTACACATTGCGGACGTAAGGGCCACCTTGCAATATTTTGTTATGATAGGACACATATTCAAATTTTGCAAATAAATTTATTTGGGTTAGGAAAGGTGCTAACCCCCATGGACCCAATAAGGGATGGGTACCAAAATACACCCTATTATATTTGATGTAGGTGTGGGCTCTCACTTGACTTGAGGGTGTTGGTGCTTGATCGTGGATGCGTTCCGACCTAAATTGTGACAATTTTGGATGCATCACTTTCAAGGAAAGCTTGGTGGAAGAACCACCATGGTTTGGAGACCTAGAGTTAGCCCTAATTGATTTTGGTAACTATCTCTAACTCCTATTTTGTTTACATGCTCTTATTGATTGACTTTTAGCATGTTTTTATTTTTCATGATTATTGTGTTACACGTTAATTAGACTGTGATATACATATATAGTATTAAGATACACCCATATTTATATAGACTATTATTTGTGTTTTCTCCATAGTTTAGCTATTATGTATATATTAGCTCTAAAGCACGCGCATTTATCTAAATGATCATGTTTGTTGATTTTTTTGCACTTCATGTTTTGATTACTTATTTAGATGTAGTTTTCATCAAATTTGTGTCTATACTTGTACAACTAGTGAGCCACAATTGATTACTATATGTTTATGCTATGGTGCTCATTTGTACCCATTAGATGTACTTGTATAACCTAGTTTTGATGATTCTTACATTTTAACTTGTATTCCTTTTTTTTGTACATGTTTTCATAAAAATGTTTTTAGTTTCATGTATATGTCAATTTTGTCCAAAACTATTGGATATACATGTCTATTCTTTAGTTACTTGCCTTCATGAAATATTTTATTACGGACTCGTTTATGTTTGGGATATGTATTTATACTTTTAGTTTTAACAAAACATACATATACCATGAAGCGTATTTAGTTTTGACGATTTCTTCATTCTTCAAATAGTAGAGTTTTTCAAAATTATACTAAAATACTTTCAAATCATGATTTTAAAAGCCCCTACCTTCTAAGGGCGGTTGGATGGGCGACCATGCTTTATATACCCTTATTGAATATCTTTAAATATGTGCATGAATAGGGTGTAGGTATGAGTTATATACATGATCTCTATGATATTTCATATGTTTGTATACTTATATTTTCTTGTACTTTTAACATATATGTCATACATCTCTAGCACAAATTATTACTTGCTAAGCTTGATTTAGTCCTTAATGTTAATTATTTTTCAATTAGTATCATATACGAGCTTATGCATTATTTTTATTGGTATTTCATAAAGGGGAAGAAAAATTCTTATTTTATCTTTCAGTTGATTTTACTTTTCAATTGGTATTTTACTCCCACTCTTATGATGAAAAATATTTTGCTTTGGTATATGCTTAAATTTTCAATATTGGTATCAATAATTCAAATTGGTATTATTTTCAAATTGGTATCCTTATTGCAAAATGAATATAGTGTTTACCTAAAAAATTGGTGTTTACTTTCAATTAATATCATGTTCTTTTATTGGTATCAATTCAAAAAAAAAGATTGTTTCTTTCAATTGGTTCTTTCAATTGATTGTGTTTATTGATATCAAAATTTTATTTTTAAGATATGTTTATTGTTTTTTTGACTTCACCCCTTTGTTGATGAGTGACAAAAGGGGAAAAAGAATTCAGGTTTATATATGCATGTTTTACTATGTGTTATGCATATATCTTATTTATTGGTGTCTTAAGCTTCATTGCATATCTTTCTATGTTATTGATTATGCATATTTTAAGGGGAGCTTCTAAGAAGTCTATCCTTAATGGATGCATATATATAACCTCATAAGTTTTGTCATCATTAAAAAGGGGGAGATTGTTAGCCTAGAGGCCTTTCACCTTAGTTTTGATGATGACTAACTTATGAAGGTTAGTTTATTATGATCTTGTGTTTATACAGTTTCAGTTATTGATCAAGATATTAGTAGGTGTTTAGCTTCAACAAAGAAGTTTTGGAGCTAACACATGTTAATTCAGAGTTCGTGCGTCAAGATTGTATCTAGCACTCGATTGGAGTCAAGCTCTTTGGATCGTATTTGGATCGGGTCGTCTTGAAGATGAGGATCAACAAGAAGACTTCGGTTTATTTAGATCTTGTGTAAAGATAGATAGTGTTAATATGCTCAAGTTCATACACACAAGTTTGATTTTCGGTTTAATCGGTTTTGGATTTCGAATAGACATATATATGGTTTTCATGAATAGATAGAATCAAAACGAGTTTACACGATTTAATGTATATTGGATTTGATCAATATACATATATGCTTCACATATTTGAAAAAACTTATTTTGATGGTCTATTTCATGTGTTTATAGTTTTGTAATTAACAAAACCTATTTTTGGATTTCATGTCAAAAACATAGATAAATATATTACATGCATATTGGATTCTATCCATATACAATATGCTTCAAAAAGAGTTTAATTATCTTGTTTTTATATTTATACAAGTTTGAAAAAATCAGATTTCCATTTCAAAGTTTGGTTTCTAGAAAATACCATTTTGTTTATGATCAAATATTTTATATCAAAATAGTTCAAATAGTTTGTAATATGTGTTGACTTTTAGTCACACATATTTGGTATTCAAATATCTTATAAGAACATATTTTTGTGGAATTTACAGGATTTTATGGATTTTATTGGAGATTAAATGCCTAAATTTTAAGCCCTAGAATCCCTGCCAGATCCACTGGCGGTCGACCGGAACAGGGGACGGTCGACCAAACTGGTCGACCGATGTGCACGAGAAGTAATGCACAACCTAGCCTACAAGGCCGGTTGACCACGCGGTCAACCGACTATAAGCACCCAACTCTCGGTGCTGCCAGTCGACCGACAGGCTTGGCTCGGTCGACTGGGCGGTCGACCGGAGGCACAACGGTCAGAAATCTGACCGTTGGCCAGTCGACCGATCGGTCGACCGGAAGGGCATTGTGGGTTTTCCAGCTGCCAACGGCTATATTATTTGGGAGGCTATAAATAGCCATCTCTTAGGCTTTTTTTAACAAGAATTTTAAGAGCAAATTTTTCCCATTTATACAAGTGTTTTGAAGAGTTTTTGTGCCAAAAAGATTTATCTTTATTTTGTTTTAAAGGGTTGCAAAAATCAAAGAAAAATAGAGTCTTTGAGAAATTGGTTTTGAACTTTTTTCTATCTTCTTCTAGCATTTTTCCAAGTATTTTTCTTTGTGATTTATTTTTCAAATATCTTGTTTTCTTACACTTGAGCTATCATATCTATCCTATCTATAGGATCTTGTGTTTGTGGGAAATATAGTTTGTGGTCTATTGAGATCACCAAGGATTGTTTGTGATCTTTGAGATCACAAAGATTGTAACTTTCTCTTTGCTTTGGTTTATGCCTATCTCTCTAAGTGTAGAGGAGGTTGTGCTTTGGGTTTGTAGTTATCCCTCTTGTGTAGAGGTGATTGTGGTGAAATTTAGTTTTGTGCCTTTATACCTCTTGTGTAGAGGTGATTGTTGTTTTGGCTTTGTGTCTTACCTCTTTTGTAGAGGTGGTTGTGTTGAAGAGAGGAGTTGTGTACTCCTAACCTTGTAATTGCAAATTCCTCGGTGGAGGTTCCCTGTGTGGGAGGTCCTGTGTGGATTTAGTGGAATCCTTCTGTGTGAAGGCAGGGACGTAGAGCAGTGGCTCGAACCTCGAAATATATCTCGGTGTTTACGTTTGATCTACTATCTCTAAACTTTCTCTCTTATCTTGCATTGCATCGTATTGCTCATATCATATATATGCTTGGTATTGTTTGTGTGCTTATACTTGTGTTGAACCAAGAGAGCTTCATATAGCACCTCAACTCTTATTTAGAAGAATCTAGAGGAGATAGTCTAGAGCCAGTCACGGGAAATTCGGTTACACTCTTTGGTTACACATTGTGTGTTGCTATTAGTTCTTAATTCCTTATCATTTGTCATTAGATTAGCCAATACACCTATTCCCCCCTCTAGGTGTATTTTCACTCCTATCTCCAACACCCGCATCCCCACTGTGCCCAGGCCCTTCCACGGCGAGCCAAGCTTCCCTCGGCAAAGCTGACCAATACGACATCCAGACCTTGCTGCATCTCCTTCTCATACCATGGCCGATGGCAGCAGCCCGGTTCCTCCCCTCACGCACTCACCATGGCAGCAATCCAGGCTTCTCCCTACTTTGGCCGAGCACAACCCACATGTTGCTATCTCTGCCGAAGCCTGATGTCCTCCGACGGCGAGCGCGAGCACACTCCTCCACTCTCTGGCAAACATTGTTGCCTCCGCGGCTTCCGCCATCCCCGACAGCACCACCGAGCCATGGCCTGCCGAGCCCCAAACTTCTCCCTTTGCCATGAGTTCTTTATCTCTCTCTTTTTATAATATATATGTATTTTGTGTGTGTAATAGTATGTTTGTGTGTGTGAATGTGAGTTGATCTCTCTCTCTCTTTCTCTCTCTCTATTGTGTGGGATGTGTGCGTGAGTGTTGTTATGTACGAATTTGTGTAAATGTGTGCATTTTGTGTGTGTTTGTTATTATGTGTGTGTTAGTATATATTATGTGTGTCAATTTGTGTGTTTATGTGTGTAGTGGTTGCGTGTATGTATATGTATGTATGTATATATAATATGTATGTATGTGTATACTTGTATATATGTATGTATGTTGGTGTACATGTGTGTATGCACGTGTGACGTGCATGTTTGGGTACTTGTGTGAGTGTGTTATGTGTGTGTTAATTCCCCTCCCTCTCTGTGTATGGTTGCGTGCTACAACGATTACAAACTCGTTATGTGATTCAAACTCGGTAACGGGAGATTCTGATTGTGCTCAATGTGGACACGATACACTGGCGATTCGTAGACTGACCCATGAGATAATACGAAGATCCATACCAGTTTGTGCAGTAAAGACCAGAAGATGATTCAGGCCTGAAACCACGTCATTTCATGTAAGTATTTGTTCTTATGTTATTTCCTTATTTACTATTGTCAGTAGGCATTTATATGTTACTCGTGTCATTTCATGTGAACGATTGATATATTTTCCCTGTATGATTACCCGTATCACTTCATAAGATATCAGTGAGCGTTCATCTTATTTATTTAGTTGATATGAGCGTTTATCAGTGTCATTTCATATGTTAATTGTTCAACATTATTGGTTTAGGCCTAGTATTGATACATCTTAGACGGTGACTTGATTCAATTAATTGATTGGCTAGCCTAGTTCGTGTTTGAGGACAGATAGCATATTTTATGTATAGTATTTATCGGTAATTGTTGGTGATTATTCCGACCGGAACTTTTTGGATATTGTGGACTGGTAATATGACATGCTATACTGATAGACTGACCTTCCTGATTTTTGGATTGGTACAGACTTATTTAGAGTTGGAGTGGACATGAGATTTATATTCTTTTATTGGAGCCTTGACTCATATGTAGATGAGATGTATAATGGTGGGATAATGATCAAATGCATGAATATGATACCCTTGACTGTGACGTATACGATAAGATGGACTTTTGGACTATTAGGAGATATTATTTTTGAATTCACCATTGAGGTGTTTCACTGAGTATAGATGACCTTATTGATATTGACTACTAAATGCAGAGATGATCTAGATTACATTTGGATCGAAGATGTTACACTCTTTAGTTATGATCTTAGTTTCTGTTAGATAAGTCTGATATTGAGGATATTTCATTCTTTATTTATGACCTCAGTATCTGTTGAATTAGTTGAGCTCGAGGATATTCAGTACTTCATGATTGATTCCTAATTATTATTGTTACTTTGTTATAGATTAGAGTTATTGAGATAGAGATTTAGTTAATACGAAGATAATATTATATCTTCAGAATTTATGATATTATTGAACGATCTCAATTATTTGTGACACTGTTGTGATTAGTGATTTCATAGACATCACTGATCATATACATTTTCAGAGTTTGACAACAGTTATCAGTTTATCAGTTGTTAGTGAGACTATTTGTTGGTGATCATATGATGTGTTCAGAGTTTATAATAGTTGTCAAAGATCTTTACTAGTTACCAGTTTTAGTTATATCTTGTTTTAGTGATTGTATACCTCCAGTATTCTATTTCAGATGTCAATTATTAGTTGTCAGTTATCAGTTGTCAGATATGAGTTATTCAGTTGTCAGATGTCAGCTAGTATTGACATCACCAGTTGTTGGAAATATTCAGTTGCTATTATATCCTATATATAACTTATTGTTGCTTATTAATAAAAGACATCATAACCCGGGGAACAGAGATAATTGCCTGATAATACATGTCGTGTATTTTGGAAGGACTTATTATGATATACCGAGTTGTGGGTTCTACCATGGGGCAAGGTAGTATTGACTACCTAATTATTTAGTTATCACTTGTCAGTGCTATGCCCAGAATATGGCGCTATACTAATTGTCTTTTTATGTGGGGCTGTGGTTTTCATTTATCAGTGCCTTGCGACTTGTCCTGGTTCAATGCCATGGGTGTTAGACTATTGTATCGGCATGCACAGTACTCTTCTAAAATACATGTACTACATTGGCAGGCAGTTACAACAGTGATAACATTATTTGATATAACGGTTATGGTATGGGGCATAACTAAGTACCATATTAGTTAGGTTAATAATAACCAATCAGATTAGAGACATAGTAGATTACACCTCTTTGATATTAGTTGTTTCCTTTTATAGTGATATGAGTTATATTCTGTTCATAATTTTGTTCATGATATTGATTATTCTGTTATCTTCTATTTATAGTTTGTCATGTTATTATTGTATACACACTGTTTATATACCCGAGCACCTTCCCATCTTTTTACACACTCATTGGGTTGCTTTCTGATGACCCTAGATCTGCACGTCCAGATATTGGATGTTTTATTCACTCATCAGATGTTGCTGAACTCTTAAGTTTTCCTCTGTTGATTATCGATATTCTTATCTCTTTTGCATTCCTATTATTTCCTAAGTCTCTATGCCTCAGATCCAGTCGTCATTCCTTTTCAGTATACATTGTTATAATGTGTGGACATCTATGTGTATTATTACAGTGATCATGATTTATTATAGTTTATTTTTGTAGCATGTTTGGGTTACTTAAGGCTTAGCGTGTATAGGTGAGGTATTTTCCTTGCGTATAAGCGTCGCCGACTCTCATCGCATCTCCACTCCAGCGTATTTTAGGAAGCAGGGCGTAACACTTTCTAAGATTAGTGATTCAAGTTCAAGAATGACATGTATGGGAATCAAAACTGACTCTAAAGTATTACTCAAATGGGTAACAAAATAGTAGTCAATATTGATTCAAAATTTTGAACTTGGTTGCAAAATTGTGGATCAGGGTCACATTCCTCTGTGAGTTCGATTTCATGAATATGAAAACTTGCCAATTTGTCAATGGGACTTTTAAAGTATGGTATTGATCAAGTTTAATATGTAGATCTTGAAATGTTGGTGATTTAATTTCATGATGAACAGGTACAGGATCCAATACTGACTCGGAAAAGTGACAAAAATCAGGTACAGATATCGGAGTCAATATTGAGTCAAGAAGTGAAATTGAATTATCAAGTTGAGATTCAAGATCACATTTATGCTCAAGTTCAATTTAAAAAAAGGATAACTTGCCAAAATATCAATGTGGTTCTCAAACTTGGAGTTTGGTAAAGTTAAAATGGATGTGCTGAAATTGAAGCTTGGTTTCCAAAACAACATTATTCTTGGGTCCAATCAATAGAGTTAGAGATATAAGCATTGGTCAAAAGTTGATAAGAGAGAATTTTCTCTTTCCTATAATCATTGACCAATTGACTCATAATTGAGTCCAACCTACTGATAGGCCGAGTAACAGAATTTAGAGTTGGAATCATGTCTTCCATACTCTGTGCAATCAGTTCTTTTTAACAAGAATGAAAGTTGATTTTGAAAATTGTGGTAAAATCTTGAGTCCATCAAATTTTGGGATTGCTCAGACTAACGCAAGGCATCCATAATCTTTTATAAGACAGATTTTTTTTTTTTTAATAATTGGGTGTTCTAAAAAAGAAGTATATGAAGCTTTGTTCTGAAAAAATAGTGAGTTCAACATATTTTGAGATTGTTGTTCAGCCTTATGTAAGAGTTCCATACTCATTTTTAAGACCGATGGATTTTCATTTGATTTGGAGGCACTTGAAAGGATGAGTATGAATCTTGAAATTTTGATTGACATGACGAGTCCAACATGTTTTGAGATTGTTGCTCAGACTCACGCAAGAGTTTCATACTTATATCCAAGAATGATGGTTGTTCATTTTGAAGAGATGGGCTTGAGAATGAATCTTGAAAATATTGTCAAATTGGGGAGGCCAATATGTTTTGAATTGTTATTCAGCCTTCTGCATGGCTTTTATACTCTCTTCTAACTCAGATTTTTGTTCTATCAGTTATTGTGGAAAAGGATGAAGCATGATATTGGGAAATTGTGAGTTGAACTTGTTTTGAATTTGTTGTTGGGACTCAAGCTTGGCTTCTACGGCTTCCATGCTCTTTTCTAGTTCGGATTTTTCTTCTATAGGTTGTTATAGAAAAGGAGTATATGAAGCTTGGTGTTGGAAAGATTGTGAGTCGAGCGCATTTTGATATTATTGCTGGAACTCAAGCATGGCTTCTAAGACTTCTATACTCTTTTTTAACTTAGAATTTTCTTCCATTGATAGTTCTGAAAAAGGGGTATAGGAAGCAAAATTAGGGAATGAATGTTGTGAAAATTATAGACAAGATGGTTGAAAATTAGACCTGGGAGAGGTGAATCCCCGTCGCTCTGTGAAGAGTTGAAATTACTTTGAAAATTTTTGTCATAAGATTGGAGATATGAGTTATATTGAGTCGAATACATCCGATCTAGCTTATTTGATTTGTCCTTGTTGTGTAAAGATGGGTTGGATTTATTCGAGTCAAATGAGATTGGAGTGAAATATGGATTCATTTTAGAATTGAAAGAATTATTGTGGTTGAAATTCATTTCATATACAAACGCAAACAAAAAAGAAAAACAAACAAACAAACAAACAAGCTTATATTAGGGTTGACCTAGATCTAGACGACTCCTAACCGGTCGACTGTCTAGGAGAGGGCTATTATAGTATCTGACCATGAGCTAATCGGCCAAGTAGGGGCAAAATTCAGTGGAAGGTATCCGTGCGTAAGCAATAGGCCTTAATTATGCTAAACCACTGAATTTTCGAGGCTTAACCTCTTAATCCCAAACCTTAGACATCGTTTTGGTAAGAGTCAGGTACTAACAACTTCCTCCTGAGGTCAATCTCTTAATGAGTCCAAGATGTACTTAGGGCCAATGTCTATCAATTTTTATTTAGGCTTGGGTTGTGTGAGTGGGGAGGTGGTTTTTGGGATAAGGGAGGGTAATGACTTTCCTACCTTATCTTGTATCGAGTTTTGCCCTAAAATTCAATTCATGCAAGTATGCAGTATAGACAAGAATTAAACACACAAAGCAAGTAAATCACACACGTGTTTGTCCTATGCTATATGCAATGTGATTGCTAATAGAAAGAACAATCAAGAGTTTAAGAGTTTACCGTGTAGCTTGTGGCTAACGGGTCGTGTCCACGAGGAGGAATGCGATGGAAGCATTTCGGTGAATTGCTTAAAAATAAAGAATTGTGTTTGTTTTGTTTTTATGGAAAAGTGAATGGAAAGAAGAGATGATTAAAAGAGAAATTGCAACTTTTAGAAAAGGTTTTGGAGAAGGTGATTTAGAAAGCTTGAGAATTGTTTTGTTATTTTTAATAATGAAGCAAATCTGGGCTCACTATCTCACTACTCAATTGTTCATTCTCTATTAAAATATCAAGTGCCTCAAAGTGATCATTTGCAAAACTTAAAGTTAATTTTTAGAAAGCTTTAAGTAAAGCACATAAGATGGTTAGAAGAGTTGAGTCTTTTCTTCAAGAAATCGTTAGAATTGAATGTTAAAACATCAAGCGCGAAGAAGCAAGAATGAAGTAAAAATAATTCAAGAGATGTTCATGAAAGAAGTGAGAATTCAACAATCCAAACCCATCCTCATGTGCCTTCAAGAACACTTTCAAAAAGAAAGGCTTTTAAGTGAGGCATGCATATGATTCATTGGGTCTTTTTCTTTTAAAAACAGAAGAGAAGAAGAATAAGAGAGAGTTGTGATAGCGAGCCCAGAAAACCGTTTAGTTATCCATAAAAAACAACGAAGAAAACATAGACATAATACAAACCATACCGTACTGCAAGTGGAAGAAAACTTGGCTCGACTTTTGTATTGATGTCACTTCAATCTTCAAGTACAAGCACTTAATTCCTCTCTCTCACAAGTTTTGATACTGGACTACAAAGTAAATAACAAGATTATAACTTTTGTGCTAGCTAACAAAGAGCCTAAATCCTAAGGAAATAAACACAAAACTTAATCCTAGTCTTCGCTGCATTTTTCTTTGCTGAAACCAGTATTTATAGGCAAAACCCTAACAGAGAGGATCCTGCGAAGATTGGGGGAGCAAACGCTCCCCCAACAGCCACAAGATAGCCGCGAAAACACGGCTTGGGCTGCGTTTTCGCGGCCCTGGTGTGGCCAGGTGGCCACACCAAAAGGCGAGATCTCTGGTTTGGTGTTTGTCCCGTATCTTCTGCTGGTTTTCTTATTTCTGCTCCAACCATTGACGAAATAACCTTTGATTTTGTGGCTTCAATCGCTCGATTCAGGGAGAATTCTTCTCAACCTCTTGATATGCCAAGATTTAGCCCTGATTTCTTCATTTCGAATTTATTCTGAATTAATTTAGAATTTGGTGGGCTTTTGGCTTGTTTCTCTTTTCTTTCTTTGAGCACTTGGGCCTACATTTAGCAAAGAAAAAGAAAACTTATTAATAGGATTTATTAGCTAAAAAGCATGGTAAGGTGACAATGTAAATGCAACAAATGTGACTAATCACACCCCCACACTTATCTTTTGCTCGCCCTCGAGCAAAACATCAGATTAATTCTAATCAATTATTAGACCACTTTCGCAGGTCACTCGATTGCCTGAGCATGTGCAACAAGCCGTTAAACCTCTAAGTTACCCCTAGAGGACGAGTTTTGTCTCGTGAGGGTTTTCAGTGGATTGCACCCACAAAATCTGAAAAGAAAGAGAAAAAGTTAGTATTTTTGAAAAGCATTTTGAAAAGAGAAAATATTTGAAGTATATTTGTGAGGCTTTAAGTAATCTATAAGTTATAGGAATATCAAAATTTTCATTCCTAAACTTAGTCTCTATTCAAAACATGTCATCAATTAAAGTAAGGAATCAAATAGTACTTCTCATCTAGTCTATTAATTTACCCTGAGTAGTATGCACCATCGTGACTGTGAAGTTGACTAAGGGTTCTTTAACATTAACTCCTATGCCTTATATTTATTTATTTTTGGTGAAATTTATTCCTCAATTTTATTAGGCTTTCTAATCTGCCCATGTAACGAGCATTCAGTCAGTGACACCCAAACCGGACAGTTTTTGGGCACCAGGTGAGAAAACACCCCTAAGGACTTAACACTTGAGCAGATAAGGCCACGAAACCAAGGTTTTTATTTATACGATGTACCCCTTTTAGGCGTGAATACTTATGCTTCATGAGGCATAAATACCCAGCTTAATCAGAGGACACATTTTTTTTTCAAACTTATCTAATTATCTTTTGCATAAATACTAAGGCTTGCTTAGGCCAAAGCACCTAGCTAATCAATAATTAGACTTATTTTTTTTTCTCTTTTTTTCTTTTTCATCATATTTTTTATAAGGCATAAGGGTCTATGTTTTTAAACCCTAAGTGTGTAAGTGTATTTTGTGTGCATATGTCATCAAGGTAAATATCAAGACTAAATTACTTTCACAAATTTTCTTCCTGACGCTAAAATCAAATAAGTCATCTTATTTTGACCAAGTGTAAGAAATCCTAATTATGATTCTTCTATTCCTTAAAACTGACTTAATTTCTTACAAAAATATATCAAAATATTGTCTACCCCTTTCAAAAAGTTTTTTTATTTTTTATTTTTTATATATATCTATTTTTTTCTTTTTTTATATCAGTCATGTTAGAACCCTCCCCCACACTTATCTCATGCATTGTCCCCAATGTATGAAAGAAATGTATAATTGCATTAAATAAAATGGAAAGGAGGAAAGTTACCGATACACTGGGTCAAAAGACCCATTGCCGTTTCATTTACCGGCACCGATTCCAAGAAAGGTTTAAGGCGTTGACCATTTACCTTAAAGTCATTTCTATTCTTGGTGTCACTGATCTCAACTGCACAGTGTGGAAACACGATTTTTACAACGAATGGTCCAGTCCATCTCGATTTCAATTTTTCTGCAAAAGATGAAGCCTAGAATTATAGAGTAAGACTTTTTGTCCAGGGACAAAGGTTTTTCTTATGATGTGCTAGTCATGGAAAATCTTGACTCTATCTTTAGTGATCCTAGCATTTTCATAGGCCTCATTTCTCAATTCCTCCAATTCAAAAATTTGTAATTTCCGAAGGTCACCGGCCTTAGTCAAGTCAAAATTCAACTGCTTGATTGCCCATAAGGCTCGGTGCTCTAACTCAACAGGCAAGTGACAAGGTTTGCTATAGACTAACCTATAGGGAGACATTCCTAGAATCGCCTTGAAAGCGGTCCTGTAGGCCCATAGAGCATCTACAAGTTTGATGGACCAATCTTTCCAGTTTTAGTTCACAGTTTTCTCCAATACAAGCTTGACTTGTCTATTTGAAACCTCAACTTGCCCACTGGTTTGAGGATGATAAGGTGTGGACAACTTGTGAGTTATGACATACTTTCGCATAAGAGCTTCAAAGATCTATTGCAAAAGTGAGTGTCATTATCACTGATGATAGCACGAGGGGTTCCGAAGCGAAAAAAAATGTTCTCTTTCAAAAACTTTATGACAACTTTGTTATCATTAGTTTTACAAGGAATGGCTTCTACCCACTTGGACACGTAATCCACAGCAACCAATATGTATTGGTTACCAAATGAATTAGGAAATGGACCCATAAGTCAATGCCCCAAAAATCAAAGAGTTCTATTTCTAGAATTGGGTTGAGGGGCATCATATTTCAGTTTGAAATCCTTCCTACCATTTGGCATCTAGGGCACGTCTTGCAAAATTCATAAGCATCCTTGAACAGAGTGGGCCAATAAAACCCACTTTGTAGCACTTTTTCAGCAGTCTTGCGGGGACCAAAGTGTCCACCGCATGCAAGTTCGTGACAAAAGGATAGAACACTCTTAACCTCCTCATCGGGAATCCATCTCCTAATAATTTGGTCAGAACAGTACTTGAAAAGATACGGTTCCTCCAAAAGAAATACCGGACTTGGGATAAGAACCGGTAAACATCATTTTTGGACCAATGAGACGGAGTTTGGTTTGTGACTAAGTAATTCACTATATCAGCAAACCAAGGTTCCCTAGAGATAGCTAAGAGATGTTCATCAGAAAAATCCTCATTTATGGGTAATTCGTTGCATGGAGAATTAGGGATCCGTGAGAGGTGGTCAGCAACGACATTTTCTACGTCTTTCTTATCTCGAATCTCAAGATCGAATTCTTGAAGAAGGAGGATCCAACGAATGAGTCGAGCCTTGGCATCCTTCTTCATCATGAGGTACCTAAGCGCAGAATGATTGGTGAAAACGGTGGTTTTGGACCCTAGTAGGTAGGGACGAAACTTCTCTAAGGCAAACACTACTGCCAAGAATTCCTTCTCAGTCGTAGTGTAGTTCAGTTGAGCATCGTTGAGAGTCCTACTAGAGTATAGATCACATGCTGCTTGTTATCAATGCGTTCTCCTAGGACAGCGCCTATGGCAAAATCGGAAGCATCGCACATGATCTAAACGGCTTAGACCAATCCGGTGCAGATATGATTGGTGCGGAATAAGCTCTCTCTTAAGCTTCTCCCAAGAATCCATGCATTCAACATCAAAAGTGAAGGACACATCCTTACCTAACAGATTAGTCAAGGGCCTAGCAATTTTGCTAAAATCCTTGATAAATCTTCGATAGAACCAGCGTGTCCTAGGAAGGATCTAATGTCCTTAACGCATTTGGGCATGGGAAGCTTAGCAATAACCTCAATTTTAGCTCTATCCACTTCAATTCCTTTCTTGGAGATCTCATGACCCAAGACAATTCCATATTTTACCATGAAGTGGCATTTCTCCCAGTTCAGTGTCAGATTTTTCTCAGCACAATGTTGGAGGACGAGTTCTAGATGGTGGAGACATTGAGTGAATGAATCTCCGTAGATGGAGAAATCATCCATAAAGATCTCTAAGAATCGTTCTACCCATATCATAGAAAAGACTCAACATGCAACGTTGAAACGTTGCTGGGGCATTGCATAAGCCGAAAGGCATTCGACGATAAGCAAATGTCCCAAATGGACATGTAAACGTAGTCTTTTCTTGGTCCTCAGGAGCGATAGGGATCTGGTTATAGCCCGAGTAACCGTCCAAGAAACAGTAATACTCGTGACCCGCTAAACGTTCAAGCATTTGATCAATGAAGGGAAGTGGAAAATGGTCCTTACGAGTTGCAGCATTCAGTTTCCTATAGTCAATGCAAACTCGGATCTCCGTGGGAAGTCAAGTTTGAACCAACTCTTTGTTCTCGTTTTCCACTATGGTGAAACCGGATTTCTTCGGAACGTGTGGACAGGACTGACCCATTGGCTATCGGAAATGGGATAAATTATCCCATTGTCTAAGAGTTTTATGATTTCAGCATGAACGGCCTCTTGCATTATAGGGTTTAACCTATGCTGCGGGTCTCTCTTGGGTGTGGCGTCTTCATTGAGATGAATGCGATGTTGAACGAGGGTCGGACTTAATCCCTTGATATCAGTCATAGTCCACCCAATGGCTTCCCTATGTTTTCTTAGAATAGCTTCCAGATCTTCTTCTTCCCCGTCATTTAAATGGGAGGCAATGATGACAGGAAAGGTCTCTTGTTCGCCTAGATAGGCGTACTTGAGATGCGCAGGTAGGGCTTTCAATTCTAAGGAAGAGGAAGGCTCACTGGAAGGACTAGTCAAATCTGTTGGCTCCATTGTTGGTGAAATAGGGTTTGAGGCCCAATTCACGGCTGAATCTACAACCTGATCAAGATTAAAGTCGTCAAACTCTAACCCGAAGTCACTCTCCAGTTCTGATTCCAATTCTTCTTCGTGTTCACTTGTCAAGTTCTCAATTAGGTTGACTTCAAATGTTTGGTCCTCGATATCGCGGGGTTGTTTTCCTAAATTGAAGACATTGACTTCTCTAGTCATGTCCCCAAAGGTTAACCTCATAGACCCATTCCTACAATTGATGATGGCATTAGCGGTAGCAAGGAATGGTCGACCTAGGATAACAGGAGTTTGAGCCCTACGATTGGAGTTGGACACAGGTTGGTTGTGTCTCCAAACTATGAAATCGATAGGGTATATGAACTCTCCTACCTGGATCAGGGCATCATTAATCTCCCCTTTTGGAACTTTAACAGAACGGTCAGCCAGTTGGATGGTGACTCGAGCTGGACTAAGATCGCCCAACCCGAGTTGTTGAGAACAGAGAATGGAAGCAAGTTGATACTTGCCCCCAAGTCAAGAAGTGCACGACTAATCTCGGCTTGTCCTATTGTGCAGGCAATAGCGGGACTACCTGGATCCTTGTACTTGACAGGGATAGGACCCGATAATAGCTCACTAATATTAGTGGCTAAGAAGACCATCTTAGGAACATTAGTCTTTCTCTTCTTGGTGCACATGTCCATAAGAAACTTAGCATAGGAAGGAACTTGTTGGATGGCATCAAGAAGTGGCACATTTATCTTCACTTGGTTAAATATCTCGATTATCTTATCCATGTGAGGATTTTGCTTGTTGTTTTTCAGCCTATTAGGAAATGGTACTATAGCCTGGTGCACCTGGCTGGCTGACTTGTCTTTTTCAGATTCGTTAGAATTGGAAGAAATTGGATTAGATGAAGTGGAAGCTTGATTGTGGTTGTGCTAAATGGGATTGGTTGGTGTTGACACTTGGTTATCAACTCTCTTTCCTGACCTCAATGTATGCACAGTATTACATTGATTAAATCAATGATCCTCAGCCAAATGAGCTTGTTGAGAATTCCTCGGATTGGTGACTGGCTGACTAGGCAGGGTACCCTTTTGTCTCTCATTTTGTGGAGTGGCTAGTTGACTCATTTGAACCTCTAACCTCTGGATAGTTTGCATGAGAGAATCTTGGTTTTTCATATATCTCTCCATGTTTCTTTCAAAGTCAATCATTCTCCATTCTAATTGAGGATTCTGGAAGGAGGATTGTGGAGCTTGATTAGGAAAGTTCTGTTGATAGTTTGGAAAGTTTGGTGGATGGTTGGGAGAATTATTATGGAAATTGGAGAAGTTGGGTTGATGATTGGAAGAATTATTGGCATGATGGAAGTGGCTAGCATGATTTGATCGTGAATGGTCAGAGTTATTTTGGCTCCATGAGAAATTAGGGTGATTTCTCCAGCGGGATTGTACGTTGGTGCATAAGGATTGTTGTTCGACCTTGAAAAGGCCGCATTCATCAGTTCATGGTAGGGTTGCTGGGCCTGAAACACAGGGCACTCCTCGAACACATGATTCATGGCTTGACAGTAAGTGCAGCCCGGGTTGGAAATTGGTTCGGGCTGACTTGATTGACTGGACTTGGTTCTTTCGTTTCCAAAGCTTCCAGTCTTCTAGCCAGGTTAGCTAACTTAGCCTCATTAGCGATGGATGATTCGATAGAATGGAGACCTCCTTTTGAAGAGATGGAGTTAGGATTCCTAGAGGTCTCACTAGCAGATTCCCATTGGATGGTCTTCTCAGCTAGATTTTCATACAAATCCCATCCTTCATCTTCATCTTTCTGCAAGAAACCCCCTTGGCACATACTTTCTAAGAAGGTTTTGGTGGAATAGTCTAAACTGTCATAAAAAATTTGGCATTGTCGCCATTTCTCTATTCCATGATATGGACATTGGACAAGGAGGTCTTTAAAGCGTTCAAAGTACCTCCAGAATGGTTCACTAGGTTCTTGCTTGAATTGCATGATCGTCTTCCTAATGATAGCGGTTTTATGGATTGGATAGAATTTCTTCAAGAAGATCTTGATGAAACCATCCCAGGATGTGATAGAACCGGCCGCTAAGCTGTAGAGCCACTTCTTTGCTAGGTCCTTAAGTGCGAAAGGGATAAATCTCAACCTAATAGCATCGTCTACAAGGTGTGGGATTTTCATCATTAGACATACTTCCTCAAATTCTCTTATGAAGAAGTAGGCATCTTCGGACTCTAGGCCATGAAACTTGGGGAGTGTGTTGATGAATTGAGGCTTAAGCTCAAAATTGTATTCACCAACCGATGGAAGTAGAATGCAAGATGGAAGTGAGGTCCTAATGGGTTAAACCTATCCTGCAGTGATGTTGATTGAGCCATTACCGGATCTGGTCTTGGTTCAAACTTGGGTGGTGATGTGTTTTTAGTCAACCTAGATGAATTAGGGTCTGTCGACCACACTTGCATACACAAACACAATCACAAACACAAACAAGTTCAACCAACGGTCAACAATAGAAATCAACCAAGCCTAGTCTAAGGTAACCTCGACCTAGACAACTCCTAACTGGTTGATTGTCCACAAGAGTAGAATGTAGACAATGACCACAAGCTAATCAGCCAGGTCAGGGCAAGATTGGTGGGAGGTTTTCCGTCAAAGACGTTCCTTAATTAAGTAACCACCAATCTTCAGGCTTTCGGCCCTCTATCCCCTTCCTAGACACTGATTTGGCAGGAGTCATTTCCAACACCTTCCCTCTTTAAGATAATCTCCTAATGAGTTCGAGATGTCCCTAAGGCCAACGTCTATCAGATTTTACTTAGGCTTAGGTTTGTGAGTGCTTAGAATCTGATTTTTGAGCCAAGGAAGGGTGATTAAATCCCCACCTTATCTTGTTATTGAGTGTTGCCCTTAAAATCAATTTGTGCAAGTGTACAAGATAAATAAGATTCACTCAAAGCGATTTAAATCAACCAAGAAATGAGTCCTATTCTGAATACAATGCGTGCGTACGTACCTTGCTCCAGCACTCTTCAACAGTAAAGTAAATGAATTGAAAAGACTCGTGCCTAAAATGCAAACGTCTAATCAATTTTTTTAACTTTTCAACAAGTGTTTTACTGTTGGCTTAAAACAGGGATGGTGGATAGCAGAAATAGCACAAATATGACATACAAAGACATAAATTTTTGCGAGCAATATGTCCTGCAAAAAAAGAGTTTTTTCAAGTCTTCTCTTGCAAAGCTTGAATGCTAGATCTTGATCTTCAAGTCCCTAAAACAATACAAAAAACTTGTTAGAAAACAAATACACCGTTCCCTCCCCGGCAACAGCGCCAAAAATTGATTGCTAATAGAAAGAACAATCAAAGAGTTTAAGAGTTTACCGTGTAGCTTGTGGCTAACGGGTCGTGACCACGAGGAGGAATGCGATGGAAGCGTTTCGGTGAATTGCTTAAAAACAAAGAATTGTGTTTGTTTTGTTTTTATGGAAAAGAGAATGGAAAGAAAGAGATGATTAAAAGAGAAATTGTAACTTTAAGAAAAAATTTTGGAGAAGGTGATTTAGAAAGCTTGAGAATTGTTTTGTTATTTTTAATAATGAAGCAAATCTGGGTCACTATCTCACTACTCAATTGTTCATTCTCTATTAAAATATCAAGTGCCTCAAAGTGATCATTTGCAAAACTTAAAGTTAATTTTTAGAAAGCTTTAAGTAAAGCACATAAGATGGTTAGAAGAGTTGAGTCTTTTCTTCAAGAAATCGTTAGAATTGAATGTTAAAACATCAAGCGTGAAGAAGCAAGAATGAAGTAAAATAATTCAAGAGATGTTCATGAAAGAAGTGAGAATTCAACAATCCAAACCCATCCTCATGTGCCTTCAAGAACACTTTCAAAAAGAAAGGCTTTTAAGTGAGGCATGCATATGATTCATTGGGTCTTTTTCTTTAAAAACAGAAGAGAAGAAGAATAAGAGAGAGTTGTGATAGCGATCCCAGAAAACCGTTTAGTTATCCATAGAAGACAACGAAGAAAACATAGACATAACGCAAACTATACCGTACTGCAAGTGGAAGAAAACTTGGCTCGACTTTTGTATTGATGTCACTTCAATCTTTAAGTACAAGCACTCAATTCCTCTCTCTCACAAGTTTTGATACTGGACTACAAAGTAAATAACAAGATTATAACTTTTGTGCTAGCTTACAAAGAGCCTAAATCTTAAGGAAATAAACACAAAACTTAATCCTAGACTTCGCTGCATTTTTCTTTGCTGAAACTAGTATTTATAGGCAAAACCCTAACAGAGAGATCTCGGGAAGATTGGGGGAGCAAACGCTCCCCCAATGGCCATAAGATAGCCGCGTAAACGCGGCTTGGGCCACGTTTCCGCGGCCCTGGTGTGGCCAGGTGGCCACACCAAAAGGGGGGAGATTGTTGGAACTTGTTTTGATGAAGACTTTTGTGAAGCATTTCATTTGGAGCTCTAACACACGACGAATCAAGAGTTCTTCATGATCAAGATATCCCAAAGAGAGTTGATATGATGTGGTTTGTAATTGTAAAATAGCATGTAAAAAGCCTTGACGCACACACACATATCAGAGTCAATTAGTCGACTAATACTTATCTCAAGTCGACTAATCACTTGTATAGTCGACTTGACCAAAACTATAGTCGACTAATCATGTGTCCAAAAGAAACCCAACTCTCTGTTTGTCCATTAGTCGACTTAACAGACAAACCTAGTCGACTAATAGACCTTGTAGTCGACTAATCCCTTGACCCTAGTCGACTAATAGCTGATCCTGTCGACTTATAAGAAGTTGCAGTCGACTTGATTCAGTTATCCAGAAACTAGTCATTCGAACTTTTCATGACCTAGTTGACTTATACCAAAACCTAGTCGACTACTCTTTGAAAATTTGCCTAGACTAGTCGACTAACTCAAAAGGCAAGTCGACTATAGGCAGTTTCTGACTGTTGGACGGTTTCTGTTATCTGGTCTTTTGTACAATGTTTCCCAACGTTTCAAACATTCAAAAGGCACCTGTAACTACCCTAACTACTCCTAGAGTGCAGCTATATAAAGGGTGGTTAATCCAAAGGTCAAATACCAATCCAACTCTTCAGTTTTCTAAGATCAAAATTCTGCCAAACCTGAAAACTGATTCCAACTTCTGTTCTTCACCAAAATTCTGATTCTCTAGTGAAGTTCTCTGAAGTTTCTCCTATACTAGACCTTGTCCACGTTCACACATTGTACCAAGGCTTATAGGAAAGTGTTGTAATACTCAAAGCAATCATTGTACACGAGTGTCTTCTTGGTGTAGAAGCAGTTGTACAAGGTGAAGTTTGTTCTCTTGGTGGAAGAGAAGGTGTTCTCTTGGTGGAAGAGAAGGTGTACACATTTAGCAAAGGAGATTTGTCAAGTGGTGTGCATGGTTGTGATTTTGGGTGTACAAAATCAAGGATAAAGAAAAATCTCAAGCGGGTGGCTTGGGGACTGGATGTAGGTCACGATGATCGAACCAGGATAAATCTCTCGTATTTGCGTTTGTCTAACTTTCTGAGATTTGCTTTTCCTTTTATTGCAAGTTATTTATTTGTTTAACTTAATCCTTCTTTGTTAGTATTTGTGTTGACTTTGTAGTTTAGATCCATAAGTACCAACAGAGAAAGTTTCGCATTTGGCATCATCTCGGGACCAACAATTGGTATCAGAGCGGGTCTTACATTTGGTACCTAGTCAACAACAAGGATGGCAACAGAGTTTTCATCATCCCAATTCAAAGAAGGACATTTTACACAACGTCCACCGCTATTTGACGGATCCAACTACAACTATTGGAAGTGTAGAATGAAGATGTACTTGCAATCGCTCAACTACGAACTTTGGAACATTGTTGAAGCATCGTACACCAAGCAACAACCAACTACAACACTTGGAGTGATGACCAAAAGAAGAATGCGAACCTTGACGCCAAAGCGATGAATGCCTTGTTCTGTGCATTAACCAAGAAGAGTTCAACAGAGTGTCAACAGCCACTTTTACACATCAAATATGGCATACTCTTCAGGTAACACACGAAAGCACAAGTAAAGTTAAGGAATCTAAAATATCTGTCCTTGTCCACAGGTTTGAATTATTCAAAATGGAGGAGAATGAAACCATATCTGAAATGGTAACAAGATTCACCGACATTACCAATACCTTAGCATCCCTTGGAAAGGACTACACCCAAGTTGAAAGAGTTCGTAAGATCCTTCGCGCACTCACACCAGAATGGGAGAAGAAGACAACCGCAATTGAAGAGGCGAATGATCTCTCAACTTTGTCGTTAGAAACCTAATTGGTAATCTAATGGCATATGAAGTGCAATTGGAAGAAAGAAAGAAGGAGGAACGACAACACCATTCAAAGAAGAAAGAACTCGCCTTCCATGCATCCTCCGACACGGACGATTCAAATGACGATGAAGAGGAGATGGCAATGCTTTCAAAGAAATTCAGGAGATTTCTAAAGCAAGGTAAATTCAAATGCTTAATTACAATAAACCAAGTCATATGAAGATGGATTGCCCATTGCTCAAGAATAAAGGTAAATACATGAGCAAAAAGTTCAGAAAGAAGAAAAACTATGAAGCCTCATGGGAGAACAGTGATTCTTCATCTTCTGACGAAGAAGAATTCACTGAACATGTCAACCTATGTTACATGGCCATAGAAGATGATGAGGTATCATTTACTGAACTTTCTGATGCATTTCATGAATTGTTTAATGATCTGAAAAATGAAAAACTGAAAAATAAAGTTTTATCAAAAGAAAATGAAAAACTTTTAAATGAAAATTCATGTTATGCTTTACAAGTATCTTCTATAAATTCTCAACAAGATGCGTTTGAAAAAGTCATATCATCTTTGAAAAATGATAATGAGAAGTTTATAAAAGAGAATATTTTTCTTAAAAAGGAAATTGAGTCTTTGAATAAAAGAATTTCTATTTTGGATAAAGATATTTCAGTTTTCAAAAAGAAATATGAAGATATTTTGCAAAATGTGACTAAGTTCAATCAAGGAAAAGAAAAATTGAATGATTTGTTATCTTTTCAAAAATTGTCACATAATCATTTTGGTATTGGATATTTTGAAAAATCTTCATATTGTTGTAATCCATATGATTCTTTTGTGAAAAGAAAGTCTAATCATGTTTCAAAAAGAATTAAGAAAAATAAGTTTATATGGATTCCTAAGAATTTAAGTATTCATGATAAAAATACATATATTGCATCATACATTCATGATATATATGATTCATGCAACTATGTGTATACTAACAGGTGGAAACCAAATTCTAAATGGATTTGGACTCCTAAAGGTTAATATGTTCTTTTATGTTTGGTACCATCTAACGTTTATCTTGCAGGTACCATATAAAAGTTGATAAGAACATATATATATATATTTAATGATATATTTGTTGCAGGGGGAGAACAAAGTATTTCAATATTTGTTATAACCCAGTTTCTGCATGGGGAGGAAAATATAACATATTTTCTGCAGGGGGAGCACTTGTGCACACACACGTGTCATCATCAAAAATGGGGAGAATGTTGGAACTTGTTTTGATGAAGACTTTTGTGAAGCATTTCATTTGGAACTCTAACACACGACGAATCAAGAGTTCTTCATGATCAAGATGTCCCAAAGAGAGTTGATATGATGTGATTTGTAATTGTAAAATAGCATGTAAAAAGCCTTGATGCACACACATATCAGAGTCAATTAGTCGACTAATACTTATCTCAAGTCGACTAATCACTTGTATAGTCGACTTGACCAAAACTATAGTCGACTAATCATGTGTCCAAAAGAAACCCAATTCTCTGTTTGTCCATTAGTCGACTTAACAGACAAACCTAGTCGACTAATAGACCTTGTAGTCGACTAATCCCTTGACCCTAGTCGACTAATAGCTGATCCAGTCGACTTATAAGAAGTTGCAGTCGACTTGATTCAGTTATCCAGAAACTAGTCATTCTAACTTTTCATGACCTAGTCGACTTATACCAAAACCTAGTCGACTACTCTTTGGAAATTTGCCTAGACTAGTCGACTAACTCAAAAGGCAAGTCGACTATAGGCAGTTTCTGACTGTTGGACGGTTTCTGTTATCTGGTCTTTTATGCAACGTTTCCCAATGTTTCAAACATTCAAAAGGCACCTGTAACTACCCTAACTACTCCTAGAGTGCAGCTATATAAAGGGTGGTTAATCCAAAGGCCAAACACCAATCCAAATCTTCAGTTTTCTAAGATCAAAATTCTGTCAAACCTGAAAACTGATTCCAACTTCTGTTCTTCACCAAAATTCTGATTCTCTAGTGAAGTTCTCTGAAGTTTCTCCTATACTAGACCTTGTCCACGTTCACACATTGTACCAAGGCTTATAGGAAAGTGTTGTAATACTCAAAGCAATCATTGTACACGGGTGTCTTCTTGGTGTAGAAGCAGTTGTACAAGGTGAAGTTTGTTCTCTTGGTGGAAGAGAAGGTGTTCTCTTGGTAGAAGAGAAGGTGTACACATTTGGCAAAGGGGATTTGTCAAGTGGTGTGCATGGTTGTGACTTTGGGTGTACAAAATCAAGGATAAAGGAAAATCTCAAGCGGGTGGCTTGGGGACTGGATGTAGGTCACGAGGACCGAACCAGGATAAATCTCTCGTGTTTGCGTTTGTCTAACTTTCTGAGATTTACTTTTCCTTTTATTTCAAGTTATTTATTTGTTTAACTTAATCCTTCTTTGTTAGTATTTGTGTTGACTTTGTAGTTTAGATCCATAAGTGCCAATAGAGAAAGTTCCGCATTTGGCATCATCTCGGGACCAACAGAGATCTCTGATTTGGTGTTTGTCCCGTATCTTCTGCTGGTTTTCTTGTTCTGCTCCAACCGTTGGTGAAACAGCCTTTGATTTTGTGGCTTCAATCGCTCGATTCAGGGAGGATTCTTCTCAACCTCTTGATATGCCAAGATTCAGCCCTGATTTCTTCATTTCGAATTTATTCTGAATTAATTCAGAATTTGGTGGGCTTTTGGGCTTGTTTCTCTTTTCTTTCTTTGAGCACTTGGGCCTACATTTAGCAAAGAAAAAGAAAACTTATTAATTAAATTTATTAGCTAAAAAGCATGGTAAGGTGACAATGTAAATGCAACATATGTGACTAATCACAATGCAAGATGTACACTCAGTCCAGATCACATCAACAAAACCAAATACAGTATATTGGAATGAAATCAACACGTGCCTACGATGCAAATGTCTAAACTATTTTAAAAGTGTCCAATTACTGTTTTTGTTGTTTATTATTGCAGTGAACAGTCAATCAAAGCAGAAAAATAGCAGCAGAAGATATAAATATATGAACACATAAGGACCTTGAAAAGAATTGGAGACTAGGGGCCCAGAATTGGTCGCGTTTACGTGGCTTCTAAGTCCCTGGCATGGCAAATGCAAGAAAGCATGCTCCCTGCTTTCGAAATAACAGAGATACAAGCAATAGTAGACTTTTGCAATGCTTAGTTTCTGAAAAAATTGGCTTGCACACTAAAATAGAGAAGAGAATGTTAAAAAAACATGAGTTCAAACCATTCCTGTCCCCAGCAACGGTGTCAAAATTTGATCGGGTTTAATTGTGCACGAAAATGTATATTTTAGAAAATCAGTGAAAGTATGTGTGCTTTGGCTTCCTCGATACTTCCGTTATAGCATAAAGGCTATACGGGTCAAATCCATAGGGACGGGAGGCGATAGAAGCATTAACAGTCATTCACGTTATTTTGTTAATAAGTTCTTCTTTGTTAAAGAAAGAAAAAAGAAAAGAAAGAAAACTAGAAGTGATAGGTGAAGAAGGTGATGGAATTGGCGAAGTGAAAACAATCAAGAAATGGTTTTGGAATTGGTGAAGGAGAAACAAGAAAGTAGTAATGAAGTAAAATAAGAAAGAAGTGAAGTGAAAAACTTAGTGAAGTAATTTAAAAAGTGATATGAAAAACAAAATAGAAAAGAGATGAAGTTTGTGATGGAGAAATAATAAGTGATGAACAAAGAAGATGAAAACATCTATGATAAAAGGGCTTTTAAATTGGTTTTTAAAACAATATAAAAATGGAAAGAAAACTCAAGGCTACTAATTACTAAGTGCTCCACTAATCATTCTAACCTCTTACTGATAGTTGTCTCAAATGGATCCTTGGCCATCACTAATCTTTAAGTTTTTCAAGAGATACTTCAAAGCATGGCACATGAGATGGTTCTTCACATTCAAACTTGTATCAAGAGCATGCTAATGCAAACTTAAGATCATCAAAACCGTTATAAGTAAGCACGAAATAAGAGAGTTAGCTTGTTAGCAAGTTAGCAAATTAGATGTTAGAACCCATCATCATGAGCCATCATGGCTCTTGCAAGAGTAAGGCCTTGTAGAAGCTATTAAATTCATGTGGATTATCAAGTAAGGTGTTAGATGATTGGTGGTTAGTAGTTAGACTGTCATGAGAAGAAAATTTATCTAGTTATGTTAGAGGTTAGAGAAGAAATCATGAATAGAAAGGAGGAAGCTTTCATAGATTGTTACTCTCTATTATATCATTCTCTCTCTTTTTCTCCTAAATCAACTCTACCCTAATACATGATCTTAAAAAAATAAAATACAAAAGAAGAAGAAGAAGTACACTACACTACACTAAAGAAGAGAAAACCTTAGCCTACAGGTGACTCGATTGCACTGAGCATGTGCAAGAAACTATTAAACCTCTAAGTTTTCCCTAGAGGAGGAGTTTTATCTATTGAGGGTTTTCAGGGGATTACACCCACAAAATCCATAAAGAAAGAAAATAAATATTATTATTTTTGAAAACACATTTTGAAAGAGAGAAAAGTTTTGGAAATATTTTTGTAAAAATTAAGTGTTCTAAAGTCATAAGTTCACCAACAATTATTCGTCCTTAAACTTAGTCATATGCAAGATCTTATCATCAATTAAGGTAAGAATTCAAAACTAGAGTGAATATTTGATCTTTCATAAAACTTAAGATAATATGCACTTTTTGATAATGTAGATTTTGGATTTCAACTCTAACCTTCAAGCCATTTATATATATATATATATATATATATATATATATATATATATATATATATATATATATTTTTTTTTTTTTTTTTTTTCTTTCCTCCCTTAGTTTTTTTAGGCTTTCTAATTTACTTGGGAAATGAGACTTTAGCCTGTGGCTCTCAAATCAAATAATCTTAGGGCATTAGATGAGAAGCATCCCTCATGCTTAAGGACTCGGGTAAATAAGACCACAAAACATAAAGAGTTTTATTTGTTTTGACCACCGTTAGGCGTGACTAATCAAACTTTCTAAGGCAAAATTAACCAACTTAACTAGTGGCGAAGTATTTATAATAATAATATTTTTTTATTTATGACATTTTAAGTCTTTGTTTCCATCCCAAAAACTGTAAGTGTGAAGTGCATACTCTCTAAGGCAAAAAATTTAAGATCAAATTATCTTTCTAATCTTCTTACTTAATCTCTAATTTCAAACAAGATCCATTATTTTGACTAAGTTTAAGATGCCATAATTGTGGTTTCATTATTTTTAAGATCATCTTAATTTCTTAAAAATAAATCAAAACCTTTTCTCTTGTTTCAAAAAGGTTTTTAAAAAGAAAAAGTCCTAAACAAAAGACAAAATTCTAAAAAAATCCTAAAAAGAAGTGAAAAGAAAGAAAATCTAAAAACTCACATTAGTACACCCTTCTCTACACATATCTCATGTATTATTCTTAATGCATCGTGAATGCATGTATGCACGAAAAAACAAAGGGAAAGAAAAATCACCTTAGGGTGGTGGTTCCGGTGGTTGTTTCGGCGGCTATCTAATTAGTGCACAAAATGCGGTCCAATTCAGTTTATGTGGATATAGAGGAACCCACCAGTGACCTGTAACGCCCCGATCCGGCGGGTACAAAGACGTTACTGCGACGTATATACGCAGGTCAGAAATACCCTCACTATATACGCTAAGCATCAGTACAGGCAAGAATCAGAATACGAAAGTATGTGGTGCTTTATACATTCTAACATATGAGTACAATCACAAAGTTATCACCAGATGTGACATAATATTACAAGGATATTACATCACCGTTAGGCGCAAATGCGAGAATACGAAGGGGTATACAAGTATGAATAGTACAAATGGCACTCATGAGTTACAAAAGGAAAACTCGAGAGACGCGCGAGGGGCCTGGAAGTATAGGACTCCGAACGGTCTGCTAGAGATACACTCTTCAGCTGCGCCACTCGGATCAGCATCCGCGAGAATTCACGCGCTCCAAGCTTCAAGACCTAGACATGAGGATCCAGGGGAGTCAGAACTTCCCTGTGAGTGGTGATGCAAATGCCAAGTGGCGAGCATAGATAAGCACACGTGTATCGATAAATCTGAATCATAAATATGCATTGAAAACCGTGTCGTGGGTACAAGCATGCAGGAGCAAGTAGATATACAGCAAATGATATCAAGAAGGGAATACTCATGGTATGATAAGATAAGAGCAGGAGACTGGTGGAATAGAACACAAGTAGTAAAGCAGGATGTAAGCAGTTATAATATAATAATGGTCATAAACTGAAAATTCGATATAAAATCTGATGAAAGCAAACTCGGCAAGCATACAACAGATACAAATTGGCATCTTTATTACTATTATTACTCGTCTTATCTAGATGTCTAGATATGTGAATTAGTGTCCCAGAACACATATATCCACATCTGAGTAAAGCAAGGTTATTATTGGAAACCAACAGGGGATCAACGAACAATATTTATATTGGGTCCCATGCATGCCCGGGACCACGGTCCAGGACGTTCCGTTACTGGTGCTCAGAACCGGCCACAAGGCGTATAGGATGGTCTTATAGGATGCCCTTATCAAGATGGTACCAGGAAGGAGGGAGCCAGCACTCCTCTTGGTCGCCTAGAGGCCCACAGGTCAGACCGAAAGTTTTAGTTGCACAATATACCTAGTACCGCTGTAAACACGAACATATATTGATAGCCATAAGTTTCCCCCGACCCGATGTAAGTTGTTCCTTTTCATGATTTATTATGTAATTATCAATTTACGGGAATAGCAGGTGCAAGACATGATCAGGAATTTGGGAGTACATAAGTACTATAGATTCATGTCACTGTATATATAATACAGGATAGCAAGTGCATGATTCAAGTCACTGTATGTAATATAGGATAACAAGTATAGGATTCCCGGAAATGTGATAGTTGCAGGTCAAATATTAATATAACAAGAGGCGGGTGATAAGTCATGTTATAATAAGGAGCAAGTGCCAAGTAGTAGCATGTCGGGTGTCAGGTGTTAATATGACATTAGGTGATATCAGGCAGGTGATAAGGGACAGCATAGTATATAGCACATCAAGTGAAAGCATGCCAAGCGATACAGAAAAATAGTATGATATATAAGACCGGTACGAACACCGAAAAACCATGCAGTTTCAGGAAAAACAGTATAAGTAGATTTCAAACTCTTCATAACCATAAATAGAAGAATCGATAAACTGACAGACAGGTAATTTAGTAAGCAAGCGAACATCCAAGCTGAGCTGGAGCGAAGCTAATGTACAACACTAAATGCTATCACACTCGACGAGGTTACTGCTCGCAGCGTGGTTAGACACACGTGTCGCAGCAAGCGTATAAACGCCACACTACCACTCACAGCAAAGCCATGCTCACAGGGTAACTACGCTAGAATGGAGTAAGCGGTAGAGTGTTGACGCTAGGTCCGCCTACCAAGCATAGCATAGAGAAAGTCCAGAGGACTTTAGAACCTCATAGGTTGTACCCAGAGGTTAGGCTCGAAGGTAAGAGTACCTGCAGAAGGTGTTAGTTCCAGATACAAATACATAAGACAATACAAGTCTACCCGACGAAGCGGGGAAGTTCAAAAGGAAAGAGAGAATGCTCGTCTAAATACAAAAAATACTGTGAAATCCCTGATCTTCAGAATCCAGGTAACCAACGCGGACAAGCATTAAAGAGAAAGTGATAGAGGGAGAAGAAAATCAAGAGAGAGAAAGAGAGTGACAGAGAGGAGAGAGAAAGAGAGAGCTAGAGAGAAGTCCATAGAGAGAGTGCAGAGAGAGAGAATATAGGGAGCGAGAGTGTACAGGGAAATGCAGTGTTAAGAATGAGATGTGGGGGTCAGAGACGCGGGGGTTGCGTTGCATAGATTTTCACAAACGCAGGGCTCGAGACCTGTATTTAAATCAGAACATGAGAAAAACGCAGACGCGGGCATGAGCTCCGCGTCGCGTTGATACAAGAACGCGAAGGTCGAGTTAAAGAATTACTTAGACTTGCGAGTAAGCTCCGCGTCTAATAATTAAATAATAAGAGAAAGAGAGAGGGAGTTAGAGAGTGAATAGAAAGAAGGAATCATTCTTGCCAAAGGAGTTAAAGAGAGGCCATGAAAACAAAGGGCAACAATAAGCACCAATGCATCTAGCATTACCCAATCCATTGGTAGTCCAAGAGAGATAGAGAGACTCAAGAGTGAAGAAAAGAGAGAGAGAGGAAGACGTAGGGTTGGGAGGAAAGTAGAGACGCGAGGTTGAGAGAAAAACAGAGAAGAATAGAAAAAGGAAAGGAAAGGAAAAAGAAAGGAACGAAAGAAAGAAGGAAAGGAAAGAAAGAAGGAAAGGAAAGGAAAGAAAAGAAAGAAGAAGGGAAGGGGGAGGATGGCCGGCCATGGCCTGGCCGGCGGGAGACGACACCAGAGGTGGCTGGAGGTGGCAGGAGGCCGGCAGCCCAAGCCCAAGCAAAGGTAGGGTGCAACTCTAGTTCATTTGGGGTTGTTGGAGTTTTTGAAATGATGTTTCGGAGAATGAAGTTATAGCTCATTGGAAAGAGTACTCCAAGGGGAGGAAGATGGCATGGTTGTTGGTAGCCAAGGTGGTGTAGGTGGTGGTGGAGATGGTGGAGAAGATAATGGCAAAGATGGGTTATTTTGGTGGAAGAAAAAGAAGAAGAAGGTGGTGTGAGTGGTGGTGTTGTTGTTATTGTTGGAATAGAGGAGGAGATGGAGAAAAGAATGGTGGAGGAGTTGGTGGTGGTGAGGGTGGCTGGCCAAGGAGGGCACGACGGCTGGTTTGGGTCTGCTGTTGGCTTGCTGGAAATGAGGGAGGAAGAAAGAAAAATGAAAGAGAGAGAAGGAAAAGGGGGTGTGTATATAAAGGGGAAGTTAAGATTATTACAAGTTTGCCATACGAGTTAAAAGAAATGAGACTTGTGTCTCACTCAAAAATTAGACCCACATCTGCCAATTGCCTAGACGCGGGTTATGAAGCTTGTGCCCCTGAGAAAAAAGCGAAAGTCGCGTTTGACGGAAAAGACAAAAAGGCATGGTGACTAGATTCAGAATTGACTTTGAAGGACATTAACATTAAATGTAGAATGGAGAGAATCTCTACACTAAAGATCGAATCCATATTTTTTGAGCCTCGCATCTGATGAGGAGAGAGAATATTAAAAAAAAGAAAAGTAAAAATCAGGATAAAATTTCGGTATCTGGGAAAACACTGAAAACTCCAGAAAAGCCTGAAAAATAAAGTAACTCAAATGGTTTTCCAAAAATTCTCTGAAATAATAAATATTATTTTAAGATATTTGGTGAAATAAATTTTTAGAGATTAAATCTCATTTTCAAATAAAAATCCTGAAGTCAACAAGCGATGCTGACCGACACCAAACACGGTGGAACTTTGATAAATTTAGAAAATTCTCAGAAAAAGTATTTAGATAGATATGTGATTTTAAGAAATAATGTGAAAAGATGTTTCTAGAAATTTAACTCCATTTGTAAATTAAAAATCCGAGAATCGGTCAGCGATACTGGTCGCACAGGTTTTTGAAGATTTTTAATTTAATTCAGAAAAATTTCAGAAAATCTAAAATATTAGAAAATGATGTTTAAAACTGAAATCGGTCAAATTAGAATAGTAAAAAGATCAAATTGAGTAATACTCTAGGATCGGGTTCCCGGTTCAGACTAGGGCTGACTCCGAATCTACGAATCCGGATCCAAGGCAAAATGATCATATAAATAATTCATAATACAAAACAAATATAGGAAGTAAATCAAAAAATACAGTCAAGAAATCTGAATAAGCAACTAAGTACGTATTCTGGGAGCGGGGTATTACATGACCTCTTTAATATAATCCACTATTATGATGTTTACATAGATGATTTTTATTAGAAATTTTACCCCATCAAATTTTCAAAATTTCAAAATAATTTCAAAGTTGTTTTGTTCAACAACTTTGTCCCAGAATGGAACGTAATATGCCAGAATGATTGATTTGGGCTCAGAAACTACATGAACTAATACCGACTTAAGAAAGTGACTGAAATCAAGAAAGGTTCTGAGGTCAAAATTTATTCAGGAAGAGGGTTCAAATCAAGAAGTTAAAGCTCGAATTCTTATTCATTTCCCTACAATGGAATGCGACTTTGCAAGATTGGTGATTCAAGTTCAAAAATATCAGGTATGAAAATCAATACTGACTCTAATATGTTGCTGAAATTGGATAACAAAATAGGAGTCAATATTGATTCAGAAATTTAAACTGGATCGCAAAATTAAGGATCTGGGTCACATTCTTTTTTGAGTTCAATTTCATGAAAACTTACCAATTTGTCAATAAGATTTTCAAAAGTATAGTATTGGTCAAGTTCCATATGTTAATCTTGAAAATTTGATGATTTAAAACACGATGAATGGGTATAAGATTTAATACTGACTCGGGAGAGTAATTAAAATTGGGTAAAGATACTGGAGTCAAGATTGAGTCAAGAAGAGGAATTGAATTACCAGCTAGAGATTCAGGATCACATTAATTGGTCACGTATATTGCATATATAATGCCACATTCCCATAATAAACATGTATTTTCTTTATAAAATGCAGGCCCATCATTAAAGGAGAAGGAAGAAAAATGAACCCAAAAGCCCAACAAAATTCTGATTTAATTCAGAATTAATTCAAATCAAAGATCAGGGCAGATTAGGGAAAATCAGAGAAGAGAAAACCAGTTGAACAAGCAGTTAAAAAAAGATCTTCCCAGATCAATTGGTTAAAGTCGAAATCAAAGGAGCTTTCGTCAAATCCAGCAAGAGATAAAAACATATCGCGAAATCAGGGAGCAGCACCCCCTCGGGGTGTGGCCACCTGGTCACACCCAAGCCACAGAAATGCGACCAAAGCCATGTTTCTGTGGCTTTGTTGAGTTTGTTGGGGGAGCATTTTCTCCCCCTATCTTCGTACGCTCTCCCCCGTTTGGTTTAGGCCTATAAATACTGCATTTTTCTAGAGAAGGAGGTACCGAAGACTAGTTTAAGTTTTTCTCTTTATTTTTAGGATTTAGGTTCATTGTTAGATAGTTAATAAGAAACTGTAACTCTGTTTTTAAGTTATAGTTCAGTCCAGATACACGTGAGAGAGAGGAAAAAAGTGATTATAATCTGAAGTTGAAGTGACATCAATAAAGGATCAAGATTTCTCTTCTTCTCAAATTCACTGGTATGTTCCATTTCATTTACATGTCTTGTTTTACCTTAATTATGAGTAGCTAAATTGTTTTTCTTGGCTCACTATCATCTCTCTTCGATCCTTATTGTTTTGAATGATTTTGATGTAAAGAACCCAACGGAATCATATGAATGCCTTAAACTAAGCCTTGCTTCTTTGCAAGTGTTCTTGAAGGCACATGAGGATGGGTTTGGATTTCTAAAATTTTCATTTTTAAAACATCACTTGAACTTGTTTTTATTTCCTACTTAAAAGACAACTTGATGATTTAACATTTAGTTCAAGATGATTCTTAAAAAAGAAAAAGTTAACTTTTCCAAACAATCATATTTGGTGACGACTCCACATTAATCAATATACTCCAAAATATAGGTCACCTAGAGGGGGGTGAATAGGTGACTAGCTAATCTAATGAAAATATAATGTAGAATTTAAACTATTATGTAAACTAAAACTACACACAACGTATAACCAAAGAGTGTAGCTGAATTCTTGGTGAAGGTCTCTGAACTATCTCCTTAAGATTCCTCTAAATTAAGAGTTGAGGTGCCATTACGGCTCTCTTAGTTAAATACAAGCGTGAGCACACAAACTACCCAAATATATATATATATATATATATATATATATATATATATATATATATATATATAGCATAAGATAGAGATGAACAATAAAAGCATGCAAGATATATAAACACAAGTGAGAGAGATGAGAAATCGCAAACACGAGAGATTTGTTTCGAGGTTCGTGCACACTTACTCTACGTCCCCGCCTTCAACACTGTGAAAGATTTTCACTAAAAATAATTTCACAAGATCATTCGGTGCCACAACACCTACAATGAGCTCCCTCAAGAACTCTTGGACTCACAAGTCCCTCACTTGTTCCCACAAGAATAACAAACACGAAGCGCAAGTTCGCCGAGGTCGCAACCTCTACAACTCCTCAAAGTACAAGGTGGAACACTTGTGATCACTTCTCTTGATCACAAAAATAACTCTCACAACAAGTATACTGGAGGATGAATATAGCAATGGAGAGCTCAAGCTTGTGTGAGAATACTAGGTAGATTGGGTGGTAAAAAACTCAAGAAAATTTCTTTGTAAACTTAAGAAAAAACACTCTTTAAAAACTCTCTTTTTCATATTAAAGTTTTAGCCCAAAATATGCCAAGAAAAACTCTAAGAGAGATAGGAAAACTGGCTCCAAAACTTCTTAAAAATCATATGTAAAACTGGGCAAAATAGCTCCCTTTTATAGAGTTATAAAAACTAGCTGTTGGGCTTAATACCCATGTCGGATCATGGATGACCGGCTAATGGTCATATTTCAAATCATTGGGTTGTCGGTCTACCGCACGGTCAACCGCACCAAGGTTATTGACCTATCAGTCAATTGCTCGGTCGATTGTGACCGAAACCAGATAGCAATGCTCTTCGGTCGGTCGACTGGGGCTAGATCCAGAGAGCAGCCTCTCTGGATCGGTCGACCACATAGTCGATCGGTCCTTAGACCAAAGTCTTGTGCACATTTTGTGCACGTCGGTGATCACTCGGTCGACCAAGCCCTGGTTCGGTCGATCGATCAGGCGACCGCCAGAAGCCCAAAATCAGAGTTTACAGGAATTGAAACTTCACCTTTTAAAACCCTAAAAATATTATTAAATCCTAAAAATAAGTTCTTATTAATACATTGAAGTATAAATATGTGTGATCAAAAATCAATATATATTACAAACAATTTGAACTATTTTTGTGATATAGAAGTTAAAACTTAAAACCAAAATCATATTTTTCAAAAGTAGACTTTTAAATGGAAAATGATTTTTCAAAACTTGTTCAAATAAAAAAACAAGATATTTAAACACTTCTGAAGCATAGTATGTATGAACATGATCCAATAAACATAATAGATGAAGTATACTTGTTTTTGACAATAAGCTCAAAATAACTTTTAATAAATACAAAACTTAAACACATGATATAAACACATCAAAATAAGTTTTTCTAAACATTTGAACCATCAATGTATATGGATAAAATCCAATACACATGTAAACCATGTAAACTTGTTTTGATAAAATCTATGTTGGCCCGAAGGCCCATCGCTCTAGTTTTGATGATGATTAACTCATATAGTTATAGTACTAATGATCTTGTGTTTAATTAATCTCAGATATTTGATCAAGATCTTAGTTGGTGTTTAGCTTCAACAAAGAATTTAAAGTCAAGTTCTGGAGCTAGCACGTGTTGATTCAAGAGCTCGCGCACGAAGATCACATGAAGTACTCAAGAGGAGTCTAGCTCATTGGATCATGGCTTGGACCAAGTCAAAAAGGAGACGAAGATTTTCAAGAGAAGATTTTCAAGAAGATTTGTGTCAGGTTTTGTAAGTGTCAAGATTTTATTTTAGATAAAATGTAAAAGATAGATTAATTGGTGGATTGCTCAAGTACTCATATACACACACACAAAATTTATATGTGTTTTCATAAAAGATTTTTTGCTATAGAAAATACCGGTTTGGCTTTTAAGTTTTAAAATATACATGTGTTTTATCAAAACTATTTTAGAGCTTATTGTCAAAAATATAGATATCTCATCTCATATGTGTAGTGGATCATATCCATACACACTAAGCTTCAAAGTGTTTAAAATATCTTATTTTTGTATTTTGAGAAGTTTTGAAAAAACCAGTTTTCAATTTGAAAAATACAGATTTTTGTTTAAGCCAAAATTTCTATATTACAAAAATAGTTTGAAATGTTTGTAATATGTTTTGATTTTTAATCAAACATGTTTGTATATCAAAGTATATCAATGAACTTATTTTTGTGAAATTTATGAGAATTTATGGGATTTTATTGAAGGTAAAAAGACCAAGTTTTAATCCATTTACAATTGCTGACAGGCCTTCTGCCGGTCGACCGGACAGTCGACCGATGTGCACAAACGTGCACACCAAGGGCCGGTCGATCGCACAGTCGACCGCCAGAGAGCTTCTGCTCTCTGTAAATGGCCCCGGTCGATCAAACGGTCGACCGCTAGGTCATAGCCCAATTTTCGGTCGACCGTTTTTCCCAACGGTTGGAAATCCGACCGCTGGCAGTCGACCGACAGCATAGTTTTCTGCTGAGTTGGACCCCAACGGCTATACTATTTAGGCCTATAAATTGGGGCTGTTTTGGGCTGCTTTACATAAGATTTTAAGTGGGTTTGCTAGTTTTTCCTACCTTTCTAAGTGTTTATCTCCACTTGTTTAAGAGCTAAAACTTTGATATCAAAAGGAGAGTTTTTTTAAAGTGTTTTAAAAAGAGATTTCTTGAGTTTTTCACCACCAAATCAATCCTAGTTTTCTCACACATACTTGAGCTTTCCATTACTATATCTATTCTATAAGAGAGTTGTGTGAGTGTTTTTAAGTGATCAAAATGTTGAGATCACCAAAGTGTTTCATCTTGTATTTGAGGAGGCGAACTTGCGGGTTCGTGTTGTTTCGAGTTCAAGTGGGAGCTCATTGTAGAGGTGCGGCCTTGGCAAGCTAGTGTGCTTGCGTGTGTTTATTCTTGCGGGAACAAGTGAGGGAACTAGTGAGTCCAAGAGTTCGAGTGTGAACTCTTTATAGGTGTTGTGGCACCGAGTGATCTGGTGTGATCGATTCTAGTGGAAATCCTTCATAGTGTTGAAGGCGGGGACGTAGAGCAAGGGTGCTCAAACCTCGAAACAATTCTCTCGTGTTTTCGATAGCTCTCTCTATCTCTCACTTGTGTTTATATCTTGCATACTAACATTGCTTATCTCTTTATATGCTTGATATATCTTGTGCTTAATTGTTATATGCTTAGGATTGTTTGCTCACTCTTGTATTCAACCAAGAGAGCCATAGCGGCACCTCAACTCTTATCTGGAGGATTCTTGAGAAGATAGTCTAGAGCCCTTCACAGGAAATTCGGCTACACTCTTGTGTTATACCTTGTATGATTAGCTTAATAGTGTTTAGTTTACATAAATAGTTTTAATTCTGCATTAATTCGTCATTAGATTAGCTAGTCACCTATTCAGCCCCCTCTAGGTGATTTCAACTGGTATCAGAGTTTGGTGCTCTTGATTTGGGTCTAACAACCTAGAGTTAAAGATCCTCATTTTTAGCTAATCACAATATTTGTACACACACACATAGATTTCATGTCACCTCCATGTTTGATATTCTTAACATCCAAACTTAGAAAGTTAAGATGTCTATGTACCTCAAAGCCCTAGGTATTCATGTTTATTTTGCCACTATTAAATATTCATATTGTTTAAATGGCAAAAACCTTGAGGCTAATGCAAAAGCCCTTCATGCTTTAAAGAGTACCCTAAATGATGAATATTTATCTAGGGTTGCTAATTTTGATTCGGCTTTTACAGTATGGAACACTATAGTGTCCCTTGGTGAACAAAAGTAATACTATGCGAGGAGTGACTCGGATGATAGAAGTGGTGCTTCCAACTTGTGCTACATGGTCCAAGGGGATAACCCCCTTGAGGTAAATTTTGAATCCGAGCTCGATGAGGATATTGACATGTCATATGATGATCTTGCTTCATTTTGTTAAATACTTCTTGAAAAATATGATTTACTTAAAAAGGATCATAAAAAATTGAAAAATAAATATGAATCCATTTCAAAAGAAAAAGATTCTTTTCAAAATAAATTGGAAAATATTTCTAAAGAAAATGAATATTTGAAAAAGGAGAATATTTCCTTGTTTTCTAAATTAAATGATATTTGTGACGGAAATAATTCTTTGAGAAATAAAATTAATTTGGTAGAAAAAGAGAAAGAAATTATTTTAGAAGAAAACAACTCTTTGAAAAGAAAAATTGTTTCAAAAGAAAAAAACTATTTCTAAAAAGAAAAAGATTGTTGATTCTCATACTTTCCGTGCTCTTCATGCTACCATTGATAAAATGAGATTCACTTTTTGAAAAATAGAATAAATTATTTGAGCTCAACTTTGAGCAATTGTGCATTCAACCATAATAGATTGGAAACCTTGTTTCAAAAAAAACAAGCTCCACATGTTCACGCACATCACCCACGGCATACATATGCATACTTTGTACATCATGATCACACTCATTCTCATGTGCATACTAGAGTGTACAAATGTACACATTGCGGCCGCAAAGACCATTTAGCAAAGTTTTATTTTGATAAAGTAAATTCTATAAATTTTGCTATTAAAAATGTTTGGGTTCCTTATGATGCTAACCCCTGTGAATCCAAAAGAAAATGGGTACCAAAATTCTCACCTCTTATGTTTGATGTAGGTGTGGGCTCTCACAGACGTGAGAGGATTGGTGCTTTGGTAGTGGATGCATGGGCTTGAAGGACACTACAATTGATGCACCGCTATCAAGAAAATTTGGAGGCTTAGAGAATAGTGCATTTAGTTTGGTAACTATCTCTAAACTCTCATTTAGTTTACATGCCTTTATATTTTTAGCATGCTTTGTTTTTGTGCTTCATGTGGTGAATACTTGTTTAGATGAGTTTTTCATTAAAACTTGTGTATATACTTGTATAAGTAGTGAGCAACATGTGATTCTTATATGTTTGTACTTTATTGCTCATTTGTACTCATTACATGTACGTGTATAACCTAGTTTTGATGATTCTTTCATTTATACATGTTTTCCCTATTCTTGTATATGTTTTTCTTCATGTATATGTAATTGTTGTCAAAAACTAATAAATATACATGTATAGTCACTTGCCTTCATGCAAATTACATTATGGACTCTTTTGTTTTTGGGATATGTATGTATATTGTTAGTTTTGATAGAACATACATATACCTTGAAGTTTTATTTTTTTTAAAGAAAAATAAATCTTTATGATTTTCATATTTGTTTGATAAAAAAAATTATATGTTTAGTTTGAGCTTTGTTGATTTTTTCATGAATATGCTATTCATATAACTTTTGTACACTCACATTATTTTTGTTTACTCATAATTTATTTCATGAGCATAATTTTGAGTTTTATAGATTTCGAGTGTCAATTTTTTTGTACTTAGCAAGATTTTATGAGATATATATAATATGTTTTCATGTTTGAAGGATCTTTAATTAGTTTTTCAAAAATTACTTTAACTAGTTATTTATTCTTCATTTGGTAGTGTTTTCATTGTACAACTATTTTTAAATCTTATTTTTAAAAACTTCTACCCCTTAAGGGCGGATGGATGGGTGACCATGCCTTGTGTGCCTTATTGAAAATTTTTAAACTTGTGCATGAATAGGGTGGATAGGTATAAGTTATACACATGTTCTTCATGGAATTCTATTTTTTTATACTCATATTTGCTTTCTATATATGTATGTTTCATAATCTCAAATAATATCAATTTCAATTGGTATTTTCTTTTTCATACATATATATATTTTGATTGTGCTTGATTTACAATATCCATTACATGTTTAAAGTGCAAATAATGTTTATGCTAAGCTTGACTTAAAATTAAAAATAAATTGGTATCTTTATAAACTTATGCATTGTTTTCAATTGGTATTTCAATTGACATTTTATTTGGTATCGGAATTTACAATATATTTCAATTGGTATCAAAATATAAATTGTTTTACTTTCATTGGTATCTTAAAATTTTGTTTATTTACAAGTGGTCACTTAAAATTTGTTTTGCTAACTTAAGAAAATTCAAAAGTTTGTTCTAAAGTGATTTCAAAATTTTTGATATGAATTGCCTATATGCAAGGGGAGCTTAACATCTCTTCTATATATAGATTTATGTTGAGTGTATCTTATATTGAGGAGCTTGACATCTCTTCTTTATGTGGTACACGTGTGTAGGGGGAGCTTAACATCTTTGCTTATACATTGTATATTATGCTTTATGTGAGTTACGGTCTTGTCATCCCTTCTTCATGTAATGCATGTATGCAGGGGGAGCTAACTTCACGTCTCTCTTCTTCATGAATGTATATCGCATATATCGTTATTGTTTGATTTGTTTTCGCCCCTTTGTTGATGAATTGACAAAAAGGGAAAGAAATATTTGATGATTTATATATGCATGTTTATTTCATTTTCAAAAAAAGTGGGAGAAGGATTTTCTTGTTTTATACAAAAAGGGAGAGAAAGTTTTTGGGGAGAAGGATTTTTAATTTATGCATGTTTATCTCCTTGTTTATGCATATATATGTTTGTTTAGTTTATGCACCTCATTGAATATCTATTTGTTTATTGCTATGCATGAGTTAAGGGGGATCTTCTACGAAGCTTAACTTTAATCCATACATATATAACTCCATGAGTTTTGTCATCATCAAAAATGGGGAGACTGTTGGCCCGAAGGCCCATCGCTCTAGTTTTGATGATGATTAACTCATGTAGTTATAGTACTAATAATCTTGTGTTTAATTAGTCTCAGATATTTAATCAAGATCTTAGTTAGTATTTAGCTTCAACAAAGGATTTAAAGTCAAGTTTTGGATCTAGCATGTATTGATTCAAGAGCTCGCACATCATGATCGCATCAAGTACTCAAGAGGAGTCTAACTCATTGGATCAAGGTTTGGACCAAGTCAAGAAGAGAAAAAGATTTTCAAGAGAAGATTTTCAAGAAGACTTGTGTTGGGTTTTGTAAGTGTCAAGATTTTTTTTTATATAAAATGTAAAGGATAGATTAGTTGGTGGATTGCTCAAGTACTCATATACACACACACAAAATTTATATGTGTTTTAATAAAAGAGGTTTTGTTATAGAAAATACCGGTTTGGCTTTTAAGCTTCAAAATATACATGTGTTTTATCAAAACTATTTTAGAGCGTTGTCAAAAATATAGATATTTCATCTCATATGTGTAGTGGATCATATCCATACACACTAAGCTTCAAACTGGTTAAAATATCTTATTTTGTATTTTGAGAAGTTTTGAAAAATCGGTTTTCAATTTGAAAAATACAGATTTTTGTTTAAGCCAAAAAATCTATATTACAAAAATAGTTTAAAATGTTTGTAATATGTTTTGATTTTTAATCAAACATGTTTGTATATCAAATTATATCAATGAACTTTTTTTGTGAAATTTATGAGAATTTATGGGATTTTATTGAAGGTAAAAAGACCAAGTTTTAATCCCTTTACAATTGCTGACCAGGCCTTTTGCCGGTCGACCACATGGTCGACCGAGCCAGAAGTCGGTCGACCGGGCGGTCGACCGATGTGCACAAACGTGCACAGCCAAGGGCTGATCGACCGTCAGAGAGCTTCTGCTCTCTGTAAATGGCCCCTGTCGACCGCTAGGTCATAGCCCAATTTTCGGTCGACCGACCGGTCGACCACTTTTCCCAACGGTCGAAAACCTGGCCGTTGGCGGTCGACCGGGCGGTTGACTGACAGCAGAGTTTTCTGCTGAGTTGGACCCCAACAACTATATTTTTTAGGCCTATAAATTGGGGCTGTTTGGGCTGTTTTACATAAGATTTTAAGTAGGTTTTTAAGCTAGTTTTTCCTACCTTTATAAGTGTTTATCTCCACTTGTTTAAGAGCTAAAACTTTCATATCAAAAGGAGAGTTTTTCAAAAGTGTTTTGAAAAAGAGATTTCTTGAGTTTTTCACCACCAAATCAATCCTCATTTTCTCACACATACTTGAGCCTTCATTGCTATATCTATCCTATAGGAGAGTTGTTGTGAGAGTATTTTTAGGTGATCAAAGTGTTGAGATCACCAAAGTGTTTCATCTTGTATTTGACGAGGCGAACTTGCGGGTTCATGTTGTTTCGAGTTCTAGTGGGAGCTTGGTGTAGAGGTGCGGCCTCGGCAAGCTAGTGTACTTTCCTGTGTTTGTTCTTGCGGAAACAAGTGAGGAGACTAGTGAGTCCAAAAGGTCTAGTGTGAACTCCTTGTAGGTTTTGCGGCACCGAGTATTCCGGTGGGATCGATTCTAGTAGAAATCCTTCATAGTGTTGAAGGCGTGGACGTAGAGCAAGGGTGCTCGAATCTCGAAACAAATCTCCCGTGTTTGCGATTGCTCTCTCTATCTCTCACTTGTGTTTATATCTTGCATACTAACATAGCTTTTCTCTTTATATGCTTGATATATCTTGTGCTTAATTGTTATATACTTCGGATTGTTTTCTCACACTTGTAATCAACCAAGAGAGCCATAGCGGCACCTCAACTCTTATCTAGAGGAATCTTGAGGAGATAGTTCAGAGCCCTTCACAGGGAATTCGGCTACACTCTTGTATTATACCTTGTGTGTTTAGCTTAATAGTTTTTAGTTTACATAAATAGTTTTAATTCCGCATTAATTCATCATTAGACTAGCTAGTCACCTATTCATCCCCCCTCTAGGTGATTACAATCTATTCATAAAATCAAAGATGTATTCTTGAAAATCAGAACCAAAATTATATTTTTCAAAAACTAAAATTGTTAAACTTGAAATGTTTTGTGTGTGTGTGAGCTTGAATAATTCACAACTTATCTATCTTTTACATTTTATTTAAAAACAAAATCTTGAAACTAACAAACAGTTGACTCAAGTCTTGAAAATCTTCTCTTGAAAATTTTCTTCTCCATCTTGACTTGGTCCAAACTTGATTCATGAGTTAGACTCCTCTTTGAGTACTTGATGTGATCTTAAAGCGCGGCCTCTTGAATCAACACGTGCTAGCTTCAAAACTTGACTTCGAATCTTTTGTTGAAGCTAAACACCGGTTAAGATCTTTATTGAATATCTGAAACTTAATGAACACAAGATCATTAGTACTATTACTACATGAGTTAATCATCATCAAAAGTCGAGTGATGGGACTTTGGGCCAACAATCTCCCTCTTTTTAATAATGACAAAACTAAAGGAGTTATATATGCATGGATTAAACTAAGCTTCATAGAAGCTTCCCCTTAACTCATGCATAACATTAAAACATAAAGATATTCAATGAAGCACATAACAAAAATTAAACAAAAATAAACATATATGCATAAACAACAAATATTAGACATGTATATATAAACTCTCCAAATTTTTTCCCCTTTTATCAACTTATCAAACAAGGGGTGAAGATAAACAAATAATATAAATGTATATGCGATATACATTTAAGAAGAGTAGAGACGATAAGTTAACTCCTCCTACATACATGCATTACATGAAGAAGGGATGACTAGACCCTAACCCACATAAACATTATATATAATTTATAGATGGAGATGTTAAGCTCCCCCTACACGCGTGTATCACATAAAGAAGAAAGGTCAAGCTCCTCAATATGTCAAAAACACTCAACATGAATCTATATATAGAGGAGATATTAAGATCTCCTTGCATTTAGGAAATATATATCAAACAAATTTTGAAAACTGATTGAAACAAATTTTTGATACCAACAAATTTTAAAATTACTTGTAATCAACAAAACAAATTTTGATACCATTTATAGTTGGCAAAATGAATGCTGATATACCATTTTGTAGGTAAATATAAATATTATGAAATCATTTTAAGTTTTTAAAGAACTTTTTATCCCCCTTTTTAAAATAATCATAAAATTAATGCATAAGCTTGTAAAGATACCAATTGAAAAATAATTGATATTAAGGACTAAATCAAGCTTAGAAAGAAATAATTTGTGCCATAAACATTTATGGACATTATTAAATAAGCACAATCAAAATCATATTTATGTATGTATGAAAAATAAAAATACCACTTGAAATTTGATGCATACATATATAAGAAAACAAGTATGAGTATACCAAATAATAAAACAATGTGAAGATCATGTGTATAACTCATATCAATTCACCCTTTCATGCACATGATAAAAGAAATAGTCATTGAGACACACAAGAGATGGTCACCCAACCGCCCTTTTAAGGTATAAATTTAAAAAATAAGATTTGAAATTAATATAGTATATGTTGAAAACTCTACCTATTAAAGAATTCGAAGCTAGTTTAAAGGTAATTTTCAAAACTAGTACAAAATCCTTCATGTAAGAAATAAAATATAAATACATCTCATGAAAACATGCTAAATACACAATAATTGACACTCAAGGTCTATGAAGTATAAAAATAAGCTCATGAAAACAAAATCATAAGTAAATACAAAAATATAGATAGAGTGCTAAAAATCACATAATAGGCATAGTCTTGGAGATAAATTAATAAGGCTCAAAAACAAAAACAAACAGGAAATTTTTCTCTCAAAAATATGATATATTATATATTTATGTAAGAATCATCAAAACTAGGACATATAATGTAAAATCAAATAAATAATTGAATTTATAGAATAAATCGAGCATGTAAAACATGTATCTCACAAATTATACATGTATAAAATAAGTTTTTATAGGATATGCATATGAACATGATAAAAACATGTAAGCATTTAAAAACATTTTTAAAAGTGGAGCATAAAATGGTTATCAATACCGATATAGCCAATTCATTTCTCCAAAATACAGTGTTCTCCCATGAAAACTCTCTTGATAGCAATGCATCCAATGTTGTGTCTATGAAGCTCCGATGGTATCTACTATCAAGGCACCAATCTTCTCCCGTTATGTGAGAGCCCACACCTGTTGGCCCAGAGGCCCTTCACTCTAGTTTTGATGATGATTAACTCATGTAGTTATAGTTTACTAATAAACTTGTGATATTCAGTTTCATATATTTGATCAAGATATTAGTAGGTGATTAGCTTCAACAAAGGTGTTTTGGAGCTTTCACATGGTGATTCAAGAGCTCGAGCATCAAGTTCACATCTAGCACTCGGTTGGAGTCAAGCTCGGCGAATCGCATTTGGATGGAGTCGACTTGGAGACGACGTTTTACAAGAAGACTTCAGTTTGTTTTAGTATAGTTTGTTTAGATCTCATTGTAAAGATTAGATAGTGTGATATGCTCAAGTTCACAATACACACAAAAGTTTTATGTTTTGATTTTTAGTTTAGCCGATCTTGGTTTTCATGAATAGGCATATCAAATATTTTCGGTACTACATATACTATTCATGAGTTTGGAGTTTTGCATTTAAACAAAACTTATTTTTAGATTTAATGTCAAAAATATAGATATACTATATTTCATGTATATTGGATTCTATCCATACACATCATGCTTCAAAGTTATTTCAATATCATGTTTTTGTATTTACATAAGTTTTAGAGAAAACGGTTTTCCATTTAAAAAATCTAAGTTTCAGAAAACACGGATTTTGGTTTAAGGCAAATTTTCAATCTCACAAAAATGGTTCAAATAGTTTGTAATATGTGTTGAATTTCTATCACACATATTTGTATTTCAAAGATATAATAAGAACTGATTTTTGTGAAATTTATGTGATTTCATAGGATTTATTTGATAATAAAAACCTAAGTTTTTGAGTCCTATAATGGCTAGACTGGCTGTCTGCCAGTCGACCGGACCGGTCGACCGTAGCAGAAGTCAGACCGACATGCACAAGCCTGCACGCCAGCTTGAGCTGGTGAGCCGGTCGACCGGGTCGATCGACCTCCAGAGAGCTCTGCTCTCTGGAAATGGCCCCGGTCGACCGGGTCGGTCGACCGGCAGAGAGCTCTGCTCTATATATCCAGTCTCGGTCGACCAGTGGGCTCAACGGTCAAAAATATGACTGTTGGCCGGTCGACCGCCCGGTCAACCGGAAGGGCATTTCAGCCCTGTCCAGCTGCCAACGGACAGAATTTTGTAGGGGCTATAAATAACCCCCATTTGAGTTGGTTTTAAAAAAGATTTTAGAGAGCAATTTTTCACCTTTACAAGTGTTTAACAGCAATTTTTCAAAAGAGTTTTTGGGTTTAAAAGATCAATCTTTATTTGTTTTAGAGTGTTAGAAAATTCAAAGAAAAGAGAGTTTTTGGGAATTAGTTTTTGATCTTTATTTCAACATCTATCTTGTGATTTTCCCAAGTGCTTTTCTTTGTTGTTTTTATTTCCAAACACTTTTATTTCTGACACTTGAGCCTATCTAGCTATCCTATCTATTAGGATCTATTTTGTGGAAAAATTAGTTTGTGGTTGTTTATACCACCAAGTTGTAAACCTTCCATCTTTGTGATATCCCTCTAGTTTGAGGTGATTGCGTTGATATCCCTCTAGTTAGAAGTGATTATGGAAGTGGTATTTGTATCCCTCTACTGAGAGGTGGAGATTGTGTTGCAATCCCTCAAGTGTGAGGTGGTTGTATTTGAGTGGCTTTGAGCCCTATCCCTCAAGTGTGAGGTTGATCTTTATTTGGCTAAGTGCCTGTCCCTCTAAGTGTGGAGGTGATTTGTTTTGTGCCTTGCCTCTAGTGAGAGGTTGTATTGGAGAGAGGAGTTGTGTACTCCCAAATTGTATTTGCCACAAAATCCTCAGTGGAGTTTCCCTGTGTGGGAAGTCCTGTGTGGACGAGTTAGTGGAAATCCTTCTGTGTGAAGGCGGGGACGTAGAGTTGTGTGCTCGAACCTCGAAACATACTCGGTGTTTGCGTTTGATCCACTTTCTCTAGCTTTCTCTCTTACATTGTGCATTGCATCTTATTGTCATATCATATATACATGCTTGGTTTGTTTGTGTGCCATACTTGTGTTAACCAAGAGAGCTTCATATAGCACATCAACTCTTATTCAGAGGAATCAAGAGGAGTTAGTCCAGAGCCCTTCACCGAAAATTCGGCTACACTCTTTGGTTACACTAAGTGTGTTGCAAATTAGTTTTTAAATTCCGCATTATTTATCATAGATTTGCCTTATACCTATTCACACCCCTTTAGGTGTACTTTCAATTGGTATCAGAGCCTACGCTCCTAATATTAGGTTTAACCACCTAGGAGTGTGATCTTAGTTGCATCTATCATTTACATTTGCACACTTATATTGTTTACACACACTCAAGGACTTCATGACCCCACTTATATTTGATACTTCCAACATTGTTGTTTGGAAGGCTAGGATGTCCATGTACCTAAAAACCCTAAGCTTGCATGTTTTTCTTGCCGCTATCAAGAAATCCTATCTTGGTAATAGCAAGCATATAGAGGTGAAAAAACACCTAGAGGGGGGGTGAATAGGTGTTTTTGCTAATCTAGAACTAAATGCAAAATTAAGTGCGCTAAATGCGGAAGCTAATGCAAATCTTGCACAAACTTAATACAACACAACAAGTGTAGCCGAATTCCCCGTGAAGGGCTCTGGACTAACTCCTCTTGATTCCCCTTGAATGGGTTGAGGTGCTATGTGAAGCTCTTGTTGGTTAAGTATAAGTTAGGCACACACACAATCAAGCCAAGCAAATACAAGATATAGCAATATGAATTATGCAAGGCACAACAAGCAATAAATGATATGAATGAAGTATGATGCTTTGCACAAATAAATGAGAGAGAGTTAGAGAAAAGTGGATCAAACGCAAAGCCCAAGATATGTTTCGAGGTTCGAGCACCCAGCTCTACATCCCCGCCTACACCACCGTGTAGGATTTCCAATCCACTATAACGTCCACCGAGGACTCCCACCGAGGGAACCTTCACCGAGAAGGATTTTTACAACAATGGAGTACCGAACTCCTCTCTCAAACAACCACCTCACAACCGAGGGGTAGGCCCGTAGCCAAACAACAACCAACGCCTCTACCGAAGAGGGTTTACAACCAAACTCCACCTCTCACTAGAGGGAGCAAACCAATCACCCGATCACCTCTACCGAAGAGGGATACAACAAGAATAAGGGTGTACAACAAGTGGTTCCAAAGACCACAAACAATCTCTCTGTTTTTTTTCTCTTTTCTTTTCCACAAAAACAAGATCCTAAATAGATTAGGATAGAAGATAGCTCAAGTGTGGAATCAAGGTATTTTTGAAAACAAGCAACAAAGAAAAACTACTTGGGAAATCTCTTGTAAATGATAGAAAATGAAAACCAATACAATATCCCAAAACCTAATTCTCTTTGATTTTTCAAAAACCCAAAACAAGAAAGATGAAATCTTTTTAGCACAAAAACTATTTTGAAAACTTGTTTAAACACTAGAGAAACACTGAAATTTTTCTTCTTGAAAACCTTGGAGAAAACCTCAAACAAATGGTGTATATATAGGCCCGATACAAAACTAGCCATTAGAGCTGAGCTGGCAGCTCTGACAGGCAGCGGTCGACCGGCACGGTCGACCGCCAACGGTCAGAATTATGACCGTTGGGCAACCACGGTCGACCAGCCCGGTCGACCCAAACAAACCGAGAGCACTGCTCTCAGACCCGGTCGACCGCTCGGGTCGACCGTCCCAGAACTGCCAAACGTGCACAGATTTATGCACGTCGGTCGATCGGCCCGGTCGACCGACTTCAGCCAAGTCGACTAATAAACTGACTTAGTCGACTGGTTGAGTCTGGAACTGAAAACTGGGTCAGAAAACTAGTTTAAAAATATTTTGAAAAATCTTTTAAGTCTTCTAAAAATCCACAAAACTTATTTTATCATTTTATATTAAAACACAAACAAGTGATAAAAATTTCAAGACATATATCAATCATATCAATTCATTTTTGAGTCTTGCAAATTTTATCAAAAACAAACACTTGTATTTTTCTAAACTTGATTTTTCAATTCATGAATAGGATAGTCAAAATAAGTTTGTCTAGCAAGTTTAACGCATTTATGTATATCTAGAACATATCTAATATACATAAGAATAAGGTAAACTTGTTTTGATCTATTATTCATGAAAACACATATCGGTTAAACTAAAAACCGAAAAACCAATATCAAACATAAAACATGTGTGTGTTATTGTGCACTTGAGCATATCAACTATACTAAGCTTTACAATATGGATCTAAAACACACAATCTAAACTATGGATACCTAAGTCTTCTTGATGATCTTCATCTTCAAGTTGACTTGCTCTAAAACTCCATCCATGGGCTAGGCAATGTGTGATCTTGAAGCTTTGGCCCTGGAATTGATTGAGGCTAAACCTGCACACAAAATACGAAATTAGAGAACTTAAGAAAGAGAATGTGCAAGTGCTCAATTCTTTCACTATAGCAAGTGGCTATGCGGGTCGTGATCCACAAGGAGGGTTTTGCGATAGAAGCGTTTACACTTTTATTGAAATCGTTATAAAAACAAAACGATAGTTCTTCTCTGTTTTAAAGTTATAAAAATGAAAAAAAAAAGTTAGAGTTAAAGTTAAGAAGAAAGTGAGAGATGAAGAAGGTGGAAAAATCAGAAAACGAAAGAAAGCGACAATGTACAAATGAAGTGGAAAGAAGAATGAAAACGATTTGGAAGAAGTGGTGTTTGCGATTTAATTTACAGAAATAAAAGAAAAGAAATAAAAACAATTGCTTACCTTCTTTTCGTCAAAAGCTTACCTCGAGTTTTCAGCAACGATTTTACCTTGAAGTGGAGGCGTTCAGCGCATAGCCCATAAGAGTCGAGTGTTGGTCTCTTCCACATTACATCATCAAGATACGCAAGCATGAAATGATACGGAGAGACTCACAATTCCATCGTCATGAGCTATCGGTGGCACTCGTAAAGGCAAGGCTCTTTCGATGCTTTTAGACTCACTTGGAAGACAGTTGTACCAAAAGAAAGGTAAAATAGAAAAAAAGAAGAGAACTAAAAAGAACATACAAGGAAATAGCATTGATTTGATTTCATAACAAACGAAGAAAAGAAATAAAACCTTACACCAATTGTCACTTTTAGCTCAAGCTTCAGTCTTGTTCTTCGATGAAAGTTGATCTCCTCAGAATTACATAAATGAAAACTAAATTACATGAAAAAGAAAAACAAAAACCTAAACTAAGAAATGAAAAACTAGGCTAAATCCTAATCTGCATTGGCGTCCATTTTTCAGCACAGATATTGGCCTTTTATAGGCATAAACCCAACAACCAGGATCCCGGGAGGTCGGGGGAGCAAACGCTCCCCTGACTCCCCAAGATTGCCGTGGAAACGCGGCTTTTGCCGCGTTTTCGCGGCAAGGGTGTGGCCAGGTGGCCACACCCTGTTGGTGGGTCTCCCTGGTTTCTCCCTCTGACTTTATCTGGAGTTAGTTTTGCAGTTTGGCTCCGAGATTTTGAAGAAATGGCCTTGAATTCTTGGCTTTAACCGATCGATCCTGAGAGGATTCTTCTCAACCAGTTTCAACCTCTTGATTTTGCCCTGATTTAGTGAGTGCGAATTAATTTTGATTTAATTCAGAATTTTGGTGGGCTTTGGGCTCATTTCTCTTCAACTCCTTAAAGATTGGGCCTGCAAATAAATCAAACATTAATTAGGACAATGCAGGCTTTTATTTAATAATAAGTATGGACATATGATATTAAATATGCAACATTAGCGACCAATCAGGAATCATCATGAAAAGCTTCTAAACACCTTGTTGAAGCTAATCATCAACTAATATCTTGGTTAATGAATCTGAAACTTAAACAACACAAGATTATTAGTAAACATAACTACATGAGTTAATCATCATCAAAACTAGAGTGGAAGGCCTTTGGGCCAACAATCTCCCCCTTTTTGATGATGACAAAACTCATGGAGTTATATATGCATGGATTAAAGTTAAGCTTCAAAGAAGCTCCCCCTTAACTCATGCCTAAATAAATAAACAGAAGATATGCAATGAATGTACATAAACATGTATGCATCAACATGCATAAAACACATAAACATATTCTAGAAGCTCTAGTTACCAATTAAATTAATAAAACATTAACAAAAATACTAGATGCTCTAGATGCCAATAAAACACCAATAAAACTTAATATATGCAAAAACATAAGTATGCATATATATTTATATATAAATCACAAATTATTCTCCCTCTTTTTGTCAATCATCAACAAAGGGGTAAAAAATCAAAACAATAAATGAGGGGTAAAAATCTTTCTCCCCCCTTTTGTCAATCAAAACAATAAAACAATGTTCTCCCCCTTTTTGTCTAAAAACAAAAATAAGGTCAATAAGGGGTGACTTTAAAAACATGATATCAATTAAAATGAAGCATCTTGATATCAATTGAAAATAAACAAAGATCAATAAAAGTTATATGTCGAAGAGATGTTAAGCTCTCCTTGCATATAGTCAATATAAATCAAAACTTTTGTAATTTTCTTTAAACAAAATTTTTAGATACCAATTTAAAACACAAGCCATTTTGATATCAAAAGATAGTATATTATTTTTTTTTAAAAGCCAAATAAACAATTGAAATGACTATTATTTTTTATCATAAAGTTAGGGAGTGGAAATACAAGTACCAATTGAAATATGAAAAATGGATTTTCTCCCCCTTTATGAAATACCAACAAAAATTATGCGTAGGCTTGAAATAAGATGCCAATTGAAAACTAAATCAATTGAAATAAAGATGAAGCTCAAGCTCTAGCATAAACAAGATTTGTGCTAAAGATATAGAAATATAATAGCACAAATAAAACAAGTATATGTGTATGAAATAGAATGAATACCAATCACTAATAGATGATACCAATTGAAAATATACATACACAATAAACATATGAGTATACAAAAATTTCAAAATGATACCGATTGAAAGAGTTCAATGATACCAATTGACATAACAATAAATTCAAGTGTATACATCATATTACAATACCTCCCAATCAAGGTTCAAGTTTTAAATGATTTTCATTTTAAAGCATAACATGACCATGATCTCCAATCCATCCTCCCATAGATGGTAGGGGTTTTCAAAAATTAGATTTGAAAATAAGCTCAGTTTGAAAAACACTACCAAAATGAAGAATACCGTAACTAGCTAAATGGAAAATCTTATAAACTAGTACGAAATCCTTCAAGCAAGGAATAAAACAAAATTATTTTTCATGAAACATGAAATCCACAAGATAATCAACACTCTAATTCAATTAGGCATAAATATGACTCATGAAAACAAAACATGAGCAAGCAATAAATATGAGTGTACAAATAAAGTGTGAATATCATAATCATGAAAATTTTTCATTAAGCTCAATTATTCCTTAAAACATGAAAACATAAAAATCATCTAAACTATTTAATCTTCAAGGTGTATGTATGTCTTATACAAACTAAAGCATACATACATATCCAAAATACAAAGAGTCCACAAAATATATGCATTAAGGAATGTGGCTCAACAAGAATAAACATGTATATCTAATAGTTTGGACAAGATAGACATATACATGAAGTTAAACAGATAAACACAAAATCAAGAAAAACTAAATCTTCATCAAAACAATATTCATTTCAAGGTATATGTATGAATTGTCAACACAATAAGTATACATACATATCCCTAAACACGATTGAGTCCATATGTATAGATTTGCATGAAAGGCAAATGACTCAAGGGGTATACATGTATATCTTAAAGTTTGGCAATAATACACATATACATGAAGTGAAAACTCATAAGATAAATCTAAAAATGGAATACAAGTTTGAAATGCATGAATCATCAAAACTAGACTATATTAGCACATCTAATGGGTTCAAATAAGCATTAAGCACAAACATATATAAAGATTTATTTGTGGCCCACTATATGTACAAGTATACACCAAGTTTTAATGAAAACTAACATTCAAACGTATATTCAAAACATGAAGCATCAAAAACAAATATAAAATCATCATGATAAAACTAAAACATGATTACTATGTAAATTCACATGTATTAGATTCATGATGTACATTATAGCTTAAACAAAAGTGAGAACACTGAGTATGAATAAGCATGTGTGTCTCAAATACTATACACGTATGTCAAGGATCTAATAAACATGGTATTTACATACTAATCCATAGACAATAAAACATGCTATAAAACATCAAAACATGCTAATAATGATAAGAATGAAAAGCATGTAAATAATCAATGGGAGTAAAGGATTGTTACTAAAACCGAAGAAGCAACTCTCCTTGTCTCCAAAACGTGGTGGTCTTCTCCACCAAATCTTCCCTTGAAAGTGATGCATCCAATTGATTTCCTTTAAGTACGGAACGCATCCACTCCAAGGTGCCGCTACTCTCACGTCATGTGAGAGCCCACACCTACATTAAATAAAGGAGGGGTGGTCTTTGGTACCCATACTCTTTTGGGTCCATGAGGGTTAGTCCCTTCTCTAACCCAAATAAACTTATTTACTAAATTTACATTATGTAATCTATCAAAGCAAAATTTAGCAAGGTGGCCCTTACGTCCACAATGTGTACAAGTGTACACATGAGCATACGTGTGATGGTGTCCGTGGGAAGCATGTGTATGCCGTGGAGGGTGTGCATGAATAAAGGATGGAACTTGTTTCTTTCGAACCAAGGTTTCCAAACGTGAGTGGTTCATGGCACATTGGCTCATAGTGGAGCCCAAACAATCTACCTTCTTCTTAAGCATGGATATTTCATTGTTAATTAAAGAAGAGGTGGTATATGCAATAGGTGATCTAGGTGAAACTACCCTAGCATGGCAAACATGTGTATCCATGTTATTTTTCAAGGATTTATTTTTACTTAAACAAATTTCTAATTCTTTTGAAATAAAATAAATTTCATTTTTTAAAACATCATTTTCTTTTAAAACAAAATCAACTTTTGAAGACAAGTTTTCATTTTTCTTCAAAAGTGTTTCACATTCATTTTTAGATTTTAAAAATTCATTTTCTTTTAGTGCAAGGTCTAATTGAGATCTCAATGAATCCCTTTCATTATAGACCTCAACCTTCTCTTGCAAAACATTGTTAAGTCTAGAATGCAAACTCTTGTTATCTTTTTCAATTTCTAGACTTTTCTTTTTCAAAATCTTATATTTTTCAATTAATTTTCACAAACTATAGATAGTTCTTCATTTAAAGCATGGGGATCAACATAATCATTTGAAGAACTAGCACTATCATCACAATCTAAGTGGGGTTCCGAATGTACCTCAAGGGAGTCATTCCCTTGGACCATGTAGCATTGTTGTGGTTCGGATTCTCCACTAGATTCCTCCGGTTGATTTGGCAATTGAAGCTTGGAGGTGGTGGTTGTTGTCAACAAATTCCACACTGCAAAGGCGGAATCAATGTTAGAAACACTCATAAGATAATCTTTAGATAATGTGCTTCTAATGGCCTCTAGGGCTTGTGCATTGGCCCCTATATGAATGCGATTTCCAAGATAGCATTTCTTGGTAGCCGCAAGGAAAACATGTAAGCCTAGGGTTTGGAGGTATATGGACATCCTAGTCTTCCAAACAAGAATGTTGGAAGCATCATACATAGGTGGGGTCATGAAGTCCATGGTAAAAACTATATGTGTGCAAATGCAAACAATAGATTAGCAAGCAAGGATCTCACTCCTAGGATGTTAAGCCTAATATCAGGAGCACTAGCTCTGATACCAATTGAAAAAAAAACACCTAGAGGGGGGTGAATAGGTGTTTTTTTTCAATCTAAGATCTAAATGCGCTAAATGCGGAAGCTTAAACAAATTTTGCAAACACACTTGGTACAATCAACAAGTGTAGCCGAGTTCCCCGTGAAGGGCTCTGGACTAACTCCTCTTGATTCCCCTTGAATGGGTTGAGGTGCTATGTGAAGCTCTTGTTGGTTAAGTATAAGTTAGGCACACACACAATCAAGCCAAGAAATACAAGATATAGCAATATGAATTATGCAAGGCACAACAAGCAATAAATGATATGAATGAAGTATGATGCTTTGCACAAATAAATGAGAGAGAGAGTTAGAGAAAAGTGGATCAAACGCAAAGGCCAAGATATGTTTCGAGGTTCGAGCACCCAGCTCTACATCCCCGCCTACACCACCGTGTAGGATTTCCAATCTACTATAACGTCCACCGAGGACTCCCACCGAGAGAACCTTCACCGAGAAGAATTTTTACAACAATGGAGTACCGAACTCCTCTCTCAAACAACCACCTTACAACCGAGGGTAGGCCCGTAGCCAAACAACAACCAACGCCTCTACCGAAGAGGGTTTACAACTAAACTCCACCTCTCACTAGAGGGAGCAAACCAATCACCCGATCACCTCTACCGAAAAGGGATACAACAAGAATAAGGGTGTACAACAAGTGGTTCCAAAGACCACAAACAATCTCTCTTTTTTTTTCTTTTATCTTTTTTTTTCCACAAAAACAAGATCCTAAATAGATTAGGATAGAAGATAGCTCAAGTGTGGAATCAAGGTATTTTTGAAAACAAGCAACAAAGAAAAACTACTTGGGAAATCTCTTGTAAATGATAGAAAATGAAAACCAATACAATATCCCAAAACCTAGTTCTCTTTGATTTTCCAAAAACCCAAAACAAGAAAGATGAAATCTTTTTAGCACAAAAACTATTTTGAAAACTTGTTTAAACACTAGAGAAACACTGAAATTTTTCTTCTTGAAAACCTTGGAGAAAACCTCAAACAAATGGTGTATATATAGGCCCGATACAAAACTAGCCGTTAGAGCTGAGCTGGCAGCTCTGACAGGCAGCGGTCGACCGGCCCGGTCGACCGCCAACGGTCAGAATTATGACCGTTGGGCAACCACGGTCGACCAGCCCGGTCGACCCAAACAAACCGAGAGCACTGCTCTCAGACCCGGTCGACCGCTCGGGTCGACCGTCCCAGAACTGCCAAACGTGCACAGATTTATGCACGTCGGTCGATCGGCCCGGTCGACCGACTTCAGCCAAGTCGACTAATAAACTGACTTAGTCGACTGGTTGAGTCTGGAACTGAAAACTGGGTCAGAAAACTAGTTTAAAAATATTTTGAAAAATCTTTTAAGTCTTCTAAAAATCCACAAAACTTGTTTTATCATTTTATATTAAAATACAAACAAGTGATAAAAATTTCAAGACATATATCAATCATATCAATTCATTTTTGAGTCTTGCAAATTTTATCAAAAACAAACACTTGTATTTTTCCAAACTTGATTTTTCAATTCATGAATAGGATAGTCAAAATAAGTTTGTCTAGCAAGTTTAACGCATTTATGTATATCTAGAACATATCTAATATACATAAGAATAAGGTAAACTTGTTTTGATCTATTATTCATGAAAACACATATCGGTTAAACTAAAAACCGAAAAACTAATATCAAACATAAAACATGTGTGTGTTATTGTGCACTTGAGCATATCAACTATACTAAGCTTTACAATATGGATCTAAAACACACAATCTAAACTATGGATACCTAAGTCTTCTTGATGATCTTCATCTTCAAGTTGACTTGCTCCAAAACTCCATCCATGGGCTAGGCAATGTGTGATCTTGAAGCTTTGGCCCTGGAATCATCATGAAAAGCTTCTAAACACCTTGTTGAAGCTAATCATCAACTAATATCTTGGTTAATGAATCTGAAACTTAAACAACACAAGATTATTAGTAAACATAACTACATGAGTTAATCATCATCAAAACTAGAGTGGAAGGCCTTTGGGCCAACAAGAGGCCAATGCATAAGCCCTTAAGGCACTTAGAAGCACACTCAACAAAAAATATTTGTGTATGGTTTCTCATTGTGATTCCACCTTTGCAGTGTGGAACACGTTGACTTCTCCCGCGCTCCAAAAGACGAATCATGTGGAGATGGAATCTAGTGAGGATGAATCCGAACAACGATGCTACATGGTCCAAGGGAATAACTCCCTTGAGGTATATTCAGAATCTCAACTAGATGAATGTGCTAGTTCTTCAGGAGATGATATTATTGATGCCGATGCATTAAATGAAGAACTTTCTATTATTTATGAAAAATTATTAAAAAAATACAAAGTTTTGAAAAAGAAAAGTTTTAAGTTAACTAAAGAAAATAAGGACTTGTCTTCAAAATTTGATATTGTTTTGCAAGAAAGAGATGAGATTTCTAATGAAAGGGATTCATTGAAATCTAAACTTGATCTTGCCCTAAATGAAAATAAGATATTGAAAAATAAAATGATTGCAATGTCGTTTTGAAGAAAAATGAGGATTTAACTTTAAAACTTGATTTTGTTGTAAAAGAAAATGAATTCTTGAAAAACAAAATTTCTTCTATTTCAAAAGAGCTAGATTTGTTTTCAAAGAAAAATACTACTTTGCAAAATGATATAGATTCTCATGTTTGCCATGCTAGTATAGCTTCACCACTTAGTGTATCTATTGCATGCACCTCTTCTTATATAATTGAAAATGATATTTGTATGCTTAAGAAAAGTGTTGATTATTTAGGCTCCACTTTGAGCCAATGTGCTTTGAACCACACACGGTTGGAATCCATGTTTCGAAAGAAACAAGTTTCAAATTTGCATGCACACAAACCACGGCATACACATGCTCCCCACATTCATGCACACAACACTATGTATGCTTATGTGTACACATGTACACATTGTGAACGTAAGGGCCACCTTACTAAGTTTTGTTATGATAGAGTACATGATGTAAATTTAGCAAATATATTTGTTTGAGTTAGGAAAGGAGCTAACCCCCATGGACCCAAAGGAGTATGGGTACCAAAATCACTCCTATTTTATTTGATGTAGGTGTGGGCTCTCACTTGACGTGAGAGTGATGGTGCCTTGAGGTGGATGCGTTCCGAGCTTAATGGTGACTATTTTGGATGCATCACTTTCAAGGGAAGTTTGGTGGGAGGACCACCTTGGTTTGGAGATATAGAGATGTACCCTCTTAGTTTTGGTAACGATCTCTAACTCCCATTTATATTTACATGCTTTTCATGTCATTAATTTTTAGCATGTTTTGATGTTTCTTGATTAGTATATTAAATGTCATGATAATTAGATTAGTGATATACATAATTAGTATTTGAGATGCACCCATGTTTTATATGGACCATTATTTTTGTGTACTCACTTTAGTTTATCTATTGTGTATATCCTAGTCTAATACATGTGTATTTACATAATGATCATATTGATATATGTTTTGTTATGCTTCACGATTTGATTACATATTTAGATGTTAGTTTTCATTAAACCTTGAGTATATATACTTGTATAACTAGTGAGCCACAAATAGATTATTATATGTTTGTACTTAATTGCTCATTTGTACCTATTAGATGTACTAGTATAGCCTAATTTTGATGATTCATACATTTTGACTTGTATTCCTATTTGTATGCATGTTTTCATGTTTGTGATTAGCTTCACGTATATGTTCATTTTGTCTAAACTAATAGTTATACATATACATCTTTGAGCCACTTGCCTTCATGCATATATTTTTGTGGACTCGTTCATGTTTGGATATGTATGTATACTTTAGTTTTAACTAAACATACTTATGCCTTGGAGTTATCATTGTTTTGATAAAAATTAAATCTTAATGATTTTCATGTTTTCGTTTATAAAGGAATTTCACATTGAGCTTATTGCCTATTTCCATGACTTTGTCTTTCACATTATACTTATACACTCACTTTACTTAATGTTTTCTTATGATTTTGTTTTCATGAATATGATATATGCTTTATAGATTTTGAGTGTTGATGATCGTGTGACTCACATGTTTTTCATGAAATATATTCTTGTTTAATTCCTTACTTGAAGGATTTCGTACTATTTTTCAAATTTTATCATGTAACTAGTTGCGTATTCTTCATTTTTGGTAGAGTTTTCAATTGTGTTAAAACTATTTTCAAACTTTTTGAAAACCCCTACTCATCCAAGGGCGGTTGGTTGGGCGACCATGCCTTGTATGCATTATTGAAAATCTATTTAAACTTGTGCATGAAATGGGTGGTAGGGAGTATAAGTTATACACTTGATCCTTATTGTGTTTTCAATTGATATCACAATTGACATCTATTTTGTATACTCATATGTGTTTCTATATATGTATGCTTCAACTTCAAATAGTATCAAATTCGATTGGTATTTATATTCTCATACATATATATGTGTTTTGATTGTGCTTACTATATCTTTAAATCTTTGAGCATAAATTTGGTTATGCTAAGCTTGATTTAGTCCTTAATGACAATTATTTTTAAATTGGTATCTTATATAAGCTTATGCATCATTTTTATTAGTATTTCATAAAGGGGAAGAAAATTCATGTTTTACCTTTCAATCGGTTTTTTTTACCATTAGTATCTTACTCCCACTCTTTATACTGAAAAATGATTGAAAAATGATATTGATTTTTAATTTGGTATCATATGCTCCCAATGAAAATTATTTTTAATTGGTATATGGTTCTTTTTCAATATTGGTATCAAGAACTTAAATTGATAGTATTCTCTATCTGGTATCTCTATTGCAAAATGTTTTTAGTGTTTAACCAAAAATATTGGTTTATATTTTTCAATTGGTGTCAAAAGTGTAAAATATTTTCAATTGGTACTAATTTTTACAATTGATATCAAGATTACCTATATGTTTATATCTTTCAATTGATATCAAAATTTTTGTTGTTTTGTTTATTTTCTATTGGTATCATAAATTGGTATCATGATGTTTTGATGATAACTTCGTACTAACTTGATATATCTTTCAATTGGTATCATTTTGATTTGTGTTGCTTATATGTAAGGGAAGCTTAACATCTTCTCTATATAAAGATTCATATTGAGTGTATGTCATATTGAAGTGATTGACCTTTCTTTGGTATATACTACACGGTGTAGTAGGAGCTTCACATCTCCTTTTATACATTGCATATTTTGTTTTATGTGGTTAGGGTTTAGTCATCTCTTTTCATATAAATGCATGTATGCAGGGGGAGTTAACTTCACGTCTCTCTTCTTCACGAATATATATAACATATATACCTTTATTGTTTTGATTTATGCAAAAAGGGAGAAAAAATATTGTTTATATCCTTTATTGTTTGCACCCCTTTATTGATGAATTGACAAAAAGGGGAGAGATATTTTGGAGTTTTATATATACATGTATGTTTAATGTATGTTTAAATTTGTTATCCTTTACCATTGGTATCAAAAGGCATCTTTTGTTGGAATTGGTATCAAGAGCATCTTTTGTTGGTACTGGTATCAAGAGCATCTTTTATTGTTTTGTTGCTATCAAGAGTTTTTATTGGTATTAAGGGCAACATTGCTCTTCTTAAGAAATTTTTATTGATATCTAGAGCAACATTGCTTTTAAGAACATGTTTATTTTAAAATTGATATCAAAATCATGTTTATTTCATTGGTATAAAAGATCATGTTTGTTTCATTTTCTTATTTTATGCATGTTTAGCATATTTATGTTGAGCATTCATTGAAAATCTTATTGTTTATTGCTATGCATGAGTTAAGGGGAGCTTCTATGAAGCTTAACTTTAATCCATGCATATATAACTCCATGACTTTTGTCATCATCAAAAAGGGGGAGATTGTTGGCCCAGAGGCCCTTCACTCTAGTTTTGATGTGATTCACTCATGTAGTTATAGTTTACTAATAATCTTGTGATATTTAGTTTCAGATATTTGATCAAGATATTAGTAGGCGATTAGCTTCAACAAAGGTGTTTTGGAGCTTTCACATGGTGATTCAAGAGCTCGAGCGTCAAGTTCACATCTAGCACTTGGTTGGAGTCAAGCTCAGTGAATCGCATTTGGATCGAGTCGACTTGGAGACGGCGTTCTACAAGAAGACTTCGGTTTGTTTTAGTATAGTTTGTTTAGATCTCATTGTAAAGATTAGATAGTATGATATGCTCAAGTTCACAATACACACACAAGTTTCATGTTTTGATTTTTGGTTTAACCGATCTTAGTTTTCATGAATAGGCTTATCAAATGTTTTCGGTACTACATACACTATTCATGAGTTTGGAGTTTTGTATTTAAACAAAACTTATTTTTGGATTTAATGTCGAAAATATAGATATACTATATTTCATGTATATTGGATTCTATCAATATACATCATGCTTCAAAGTTGTTTCAATTTCATGTTTTGTATTTATATGAGTTTTGGAGAAAACGGTTTTCTATTTCAAAATTCCAAGTTTCGGAAAATACGGATTTTGGTTTAAGGCAAATTTTCAATCTCACAAAAATGGTTCAAATAGTTTATAATATGTGTTGAATTTTTATCACACATATTTGTATTTCAAAGATATAATAAGAACTGATTTTTGTGGAATTTATGTGATTTTATGGGATTTATTTGATAATAAAAACTTAAGTTTTTGAGTCCTATAATGGCTAGACTGGCTGTCTGTCGGTCGACCGGTGCGGTCGACCGACGTGCACAAGCGGGCACTCCAGCTTGAGCTGGTGGACCGGTCGATCGGGTCGGTCGACCGTCCAGAGAGCTCTGCTCTCTGGAAATGGCCCCGGTTGACCGGGTCGGTCGACCAGCAAAGAGCTCTGCTCTCTGTATCCAGTCTCGGTCGACCGAGCCGGTCGACCGGTGCGCTCAACGGTCAAAAATATGATCGTTGGCCGGTCGACCGCCCGGTCGATCGGAAGGGCATTTCATCCCTTTCCAGCTGCCAACGGGCAGAATTTTGTGGGGGCTATAAATACCCTCCATTTGAGTTGGTTTTAAACAAGTTTTTAGAGAGCAATTTTTCTCACCTTTACAAGTGTTTAACAACAAGTTTTTAAAAGAGCTTTTGGGTTTAAAAGATCAATCTTTATTTGTTTTAGAGTGTTGGAAAATTCAAAGAAAAAGAGAGTTTTTGGGAATTAGTTTTTGATCTTTATTTCAACATCTATCTTGTGATTTTTCCAAGTGCTTTTCTTTGTTGTTTTCATTTCCAAACACTTTTATTTCTCACACTTGAGCCTATCTATCTATCCTATCTATTAGGATCTATTTTGTGGGAAAATTAGTTTGTGGTTGTTTATACCACCAAGTTGTAAACCTTCCATCTTTGTGATATCCCTCTAGTGAGAGGTGATTGTGTTGATAGCCCTCTAATGAGAGGTGATTGTGGAAGTGGTATTTATATCCCTCTAGTGAGAGGTGGAGATTGTGTTAGAATCCCTCAAGTGTGAGGTGATTGTGTTTGAGTGGCCTTGAGCCCTATCCCTCAAGTGTGAGGTTGATCTTTATTTGGCTAAGTGCCTGTCCCTCTAAGTGTAGAGGTGATTTGTTTTGTGCCTTGCCTCTAGTGAGAGGTTGTATTGGAGAGAGGAGTTGTGTACTCCCAAATTGTATTTGCCCCAAATCCTCAGTGGAGGTTCCCTATGTGGGAAGTCCTGTGTGGACGAGTTAGTGAAAATTCTTCTGTGTGAAGGCGGGGACGTAGAGCTGTGTGCTCGAACCTTGAAACATATCTCGGTGTTTGCGTTTGATCCACTTTTTCTAACTCTCTCTCTCTCTTACATTGTGCATTGCATCTCATTGCCATATCATATATACATGCCTTGTTTGTTTGTGTGCCATACTTGTGTTAACCAAGAGAGCTTCATATAACACCTCAACTCTTATTCAGAGGAATCAAGAGGAGTTAGTCCAGAGCCCTCCACCGGAAATTCGGCTACACTCTTTGGCTACACTAAGTATGTTGCAAATTAGTTTTTAAATTCCACATTATTTGTCATAGATTAGCCTTACACCTATTTACCCCCCCTCTAGGTGTACTTTCAACACCTACATCAAAGATAAGTAGCGGGAGTTTTGGTACCCATATCTTTTGGGTCCAAGAGGGTTAGTAGCAATAGAAACCCAAATATTTTTATTTGCAAAATTTGAAAAAGTTAATCTATCAAAATAAAATTTTGCAAGATGGCCTTTGCGGTCACAATGTGTACATTTGTACACTCTAGTATGTATAGATGAATGAGTGTGATCATGGTGTGCATGTGTATGCCACAAGGTATGCGTATGAATGTGTGGAACTTGTTTCTTGCGAAACATAAATTCTAATTTATTAAGATGAAATGCACATTGGCTCAAAGTGGAGCACAAACAATCAATGTTCTTCTTCAATGAACAAATATCTTTTTCAATCTCAGAAGAAGCAACATGAGAACATGAGAATCAACAATCTTTTTCTATTTAGAAATATTTTTTTCATTCAAAACAATTTTCTTTTTCAAAGTTTTAATTTCATTTAAAGCAATGTTCTTTTCTTTTGAAATAGAATTAGTTTTGTTTATCAAAGACTTGTTTCCTTCAAAAGCAACATTCAATTTTGAAGACAAGGAAACATTCTCCTTTTTCAAAAATTCGTTTTGCTTTAACAAAGTTTTATTTTCTTTCAAAACTAAATCCTTTTCTTTTAAAACAATGTCATTTTCATTTTTCAATTTCTTGTTTTCTATTTTTAGCTAATCATATTTTTAAAGAAGTTTTTGGAAAAATAATGTAAGGTAATCATATGGCATCTCAACTTCTTCATCAAGCTCGGATTCGGAGTTTATCTCAAGGGGGTCATCCACTTGGACCATGTAGCACATGTTGGAAGCATCGCTTCCTTCATCCGAATCACTCTCCTTTTAATCTTGTGTTTGTTCATCGAGAGCGATGAGAGTGCTCCAAACTACAAAAGCCGACTCAATGTTAAAGACCCTAAATAAATAATTATCATTTAGAGTATGACTTTAGAGCATGAAGGGCTTTTGATTAAGGTTCTACCTGCACACAAGAATACAAAATTTCAGAACTATAAAAATAAAATGTGCAAGTACTCAGTATTACCGCAATAGCAAGTGGCTATGCGGGTCGTGATCCACAAAGAGGGACTAGCGATGGAAGCTTTTCAGTAAGTTCTC
>JAVJIF010014261.1:100000-134800 GCA_038442645.1 Agave tequilana
GAATCCTATTCATATTCCTCCTGAAAAGGAAACACAAAATCGCCTGAAATGGAAACTGCTTCACCTTGATTTGCTTCTTCTACTTCAAGTCATCGTCTTCTCCAACTCAATTGAATTTTCTTAGACAATCATCTCTACTTGAAAAACAAGACTTAACATGGTGCACCCAGTACCATTTGAATTGAACATAGAAACTCCCCAGCCATCGTCATAACTGTTTACCAACTTCTTTTCAACTTGTGTCACGGGTTCGAACGCCCAAGAGAGACATGTTGATTATCAAAAACTTCTTTTCAACTTGTTAGTAATCTATATTTTATGGACAGTTAAGGATTTCTTAGTCAATTTTCACTCTATTAGCTGAACATCCACAATTAAATTGATGGACCCACAGCCTCTATTCAGTTTTCTTCACTTCGTGTCCGCTATCTATTTTTGTTATTTCTGTTGTTTTTATCAAGTCACATTCTCTAGAGATACTTTGGGTCTGTTTGGTTGTCGTAATTGGCCGTAATTCGTAAATCGTAATTGGTAAAGTCTTTTACAATTGTAAATGAGTTACATGCATGTAAGCTTTATGGTGTTTGGTTGGTAATATAAAGTTGTAAGTAGAAAAGTGTATTGTGTTTCACGGTGTTTGGTTGTCGTAATGTGTAAGTGGTAAGTGAAAAAGTTGACCACAAAATTAACTATTTGGTGATTTAAAAAGTTTTAATATTGTAAATAAATATTAAAAATACTAAATATTAAAAAAATTTAATATTAACATAAAAAAATAATACAAATTTGCATGACCACAAAATTAACTGTAACTGGGCTGTAAGTGAGTGGTAATTGGGTTACAAGTGAGTGGTAATTGGGTTGTGTAAGTCTTTTACGAATTACGGTCCAAACAAACGACGTAGTTGTAATTGGATTGTAAGTCATTTACGAATTACGGACTTTTACGCGAAACAAACGGCCCCTTTGTGTATTCTATTTCTGGGATGCAGACAAGGATATGCAATCCAAAAGAACAAAACTGATCAAATCAATTGTCTATACAGCACTGTTTTCTAATTTCTTTTTGGCTAATTAAGGGACCCGATGTCCGCACAACACGCGTTTCGAGCGAATCTCTTAACGAACTCAGGTGTTACCGAGCCACACGCTGGAAACTGCATTTGCTTTCTAATTGATAGATGAAAAGATAGAAAAAGAAAAGTAGTCACGTTTTCATAAACCCTCGTGTTATTTATCTACTGGGAAATATGAATCGCACACGGTTCTTCATCTAATATTGGTTTGAGTGCTACAACTCAAGCGGAAGTCAAAATCTAGCAAAAGTACCATATTATCAGGTCATCATTTTTTTTTTTTCATTATTCTTCTTCTTCTTCTTCTTCTTCTTTATTTTTATTTTCTTATATTTTTAACTCTAAACAAGGAAAGTTCCTATTGACTATTTTCCTCTCAATCTTATCTTGAATTGCCAATGTGGGCCTCAAACTCAGTGGACAACGAGCATTCTTCTTCTAATTTATATCCCGTTGGGTTGGGCTGTCTCTATCAACAACTTTTTCATCAAATTTTTATTTTTGAAAAAAATTAAAAAAAGGAAAAAAAAAAAAAAACTAAATATTCTTTCTAGCACTTGCTAAGGATTGGGACTGAGTGACATTTAAAAAGATGATGGGCCATTGGCCAGAAACACGACAGGGAGAACGTTGGGGTTCTCAGTTTCGTGTGGCGTGAAGAGTTTGGTGTCAGATTGAGACCTAACTTGCGTATGGAGACTGGCCAACTGCTGCTATTCTTGTTGCTTTGCTCTTCTCGTCTACTGCGTGCTTTCTCTCTGTGTGTTTGGAATCCATGTTTTCAATGTTCCAACACTCGAAAAGACTGGAGTGAGTTCTAACAAAGATTGAGCACGTACCATGTACAATAATCTAAGTTGGCTAGAGTTGAGACTCTATTGACAGATTTTATGCTGGATTATTAGTCAATAAATTTGTCTTACCAATAATCGATTAGTTTTTCATGAAACAATCAGTACAGATACAACAGGATAGATTTATCAACTGCATGCAAGTGAAGGCAAATGAAAACCTAGATCTGTTATTAGACAAACTAGGATGCAATAATAATATATGATAACAAATAGCAGTGGAAACGTTAGATCTTACTACAGCCTGTTAGAATCTCTGCACTCTCGTGATGTGATCTTATCGTTGTTCTTCTATCTCACAATCATGGCTGGAACGTTTCAAAACATGGTCATTCAGTACTATTTCCCCCCCCATCCAATGTATTCCTCGGTTGACAAAAAAGAAGAAAAAGACTGAAGATCTTTACCTAATCTTCTGCTAAGAGAGATCACACAACAGCTCCCTTTCTCTCTTTCTTTTGCTCGCACCAATTTCTCATGGAGAATCAATTACAAGCAATTGCATGTGATAGCATAAGGGCTGTAGCTCTGCGTGTTTGCTTGCAAAGAAGTGGGCGGAAGTAAGGAAATGGGGAAGTATTGTTGCGCACGCTGGGCAACAACCTATGAGAAATCCACCAACTGGAGACAGATGCAACGGAGAAGTACCCAACACGCACAAAAATAAGGAACAATAGAGAAAACAAGCCAACACAATATTTAACGAGATTCGGCAATTTGCCTACGTCCTTGGGGCAAGGGAGAGAGAGATTTTATTGATTCAACAATCAATACAAACCAATACAAGAGGGATCCTTTCGGGATAATTTAGGGATATAATACATGAGGGCTCTATCCCTTATTTATAGCCACAGAGTCCAAGGGATTAGGAAACCCCAATTGGATTCGACCCGAAACAGGAAAGGAGTACAAATTCTAAAAGTAAAGCCAAAAAGCGTCTGTCGGTCGATCGGCCGATCGACCAGACCCAACAGAGAGCAGGCATCTTTCAGTCGGTTGATCGGGCGGTCGACCGATATACGTCTGTGCACGTCGTGCACACCGGTCGACAGCCCGGTCGACCAGTCCCTCCTCTGGTCGACCGGGCGGTCGACCGAGGTTTGTCTTGGCCTGCTCTTGGCCTGCTGCATGCGTCGTTCTTACTCCCTTGACTTTCGATTTTTTGCGCTATCATTCGATGTCTCCTCTATATCCTCTCTCCCTACAGTTCTCCACCTCGGTGAAGATTTTTCAAATCTGAGCCGAACTCCAACGAACACCTGGCGAAATCGACACACGATCTCAGCGAAATCGGCATACGATCTCAGCTTGAGCCAACAGACGAAATCGGTTCCTTCAAACGAAACGCCAGTACACGTACAATTGATTTTCACTAATCTCACCAGATCCAACTTGAGTTTGTCGTCTCCACCTACAACCTCACCAAACTCCAATATCAATTGTAAGCTTCCAACTTCAACTCATCTATCAACTAGAATGCACCACACATGCGTTTCCACCACTTCACCTGAAGAGAAATACCATACGAGCCGATCACCGAACGTGTCTCCCACTCAGCAACTACATGGAACTCTATTCCAAATTTGACCTCAAGAAGAACTCATCATAAGCCAACACTGACTCTCCAACTGACTGGCTCTCTCCAGTCCATATGCCTTCAATGACGGTCCAACCAAATCTGAGTAGAGCACTCCAAACACCATCATCGGCTTCAACAAACTGGATGCATACCCCCCTTATGCAAGCTTAGCCATCTTCTCACCAGAAGATCATCCGTTCATCAAGATCACAACACTTCACCTCTACGTGAAGTCCCAATCAGCTACAACACTTCACCTCTACGTGAAGTCCAGCTCTTCACCTCTACGTGAAGTTTCAATCAGCTTCTCGAGAGCCCAAATAGCTTCATGCGGGCTGCATCACCAAATGGTTGTGCCTTTACGGCTGCCTACGTACCATACCCAAGGGATCAAGCCAACCGTAGTTCATTTAAATGAGCTCCACCAAGCTCAAGCACCTGTAACTGAATCTGCAGCAGCGAACCCAACTGGCTGAGTCATATGAATCTCCTTCCTACCGTCATGGAGAACAACGACCTTCAACTTGAGCTTGTCGCGATCACAAGCTTGAGATTCATGCTTTTTCACCCACCTTCGCGGTTTTACCTTGGTTCCAATTGCCGCTAATAATTCGACATTCTCTCAATGTCTTCAACCTGTTTAGCATCACAACTGGCTACATGATCTCCACCCGGTGTCACACCCGGTGAAGTCTTCACTGATACCGAACCAACTGGAGATGGTGGAGTAGTATCAACTTCTACCCGTTGCGATACTTCCTAAAATCACCTAGAGGGGGGGTGAATAGGTGATAAGGCTAATCTAATAAACTAAATGCGAAAATTAAAACAATAATTGCAACACACTTAATGCAACCAACGAGTGTAGCCGAATTCCCGGTGAAGGGCTCTGGACTAACTCCTCTTGGTTCCTCTGAATAAGAGTTGAGGCGCTATATGAAGCTCTCATGGTTAAGCACAAGTGAGGCACACACAAACAAGCCAAGCATATAATGAATGAGCAATATGAAATGATGCAAAGCACAAAGTAAAGAGAGAGAGTTTAAGAGTCAATGGATCAAACACAAACAACAAGATTTGTTTTGAGGTTCGAGCACCCAGCTCTACGTCCCCGCCTTCACCAAGAAGGATTTCCAATCCACTAACTATGTCCACACAGGACTCCCACACAGGGAACCTCCACTGAGGATTTGGGGTAATTACAACCAGGAGTACACAACTCCTCTCTCAACCAATACAACCTCTCACTAGAGGCAACACAAACACCACCTCACACAAGAGGGGTAGGCCCTTAGCCAAACAACCACAATTCACCTCACACTTGAGGGATACACAACCAATCTCCACCTCTCACTAGAGGGAGCAAATCACAACCTCAACCTCTCACTAGAGGGAGCTAACAACCACTCCAAATCAACCTCTACCCAAGAGGGATACCACAAATAAAGAGGGTTACAACTTGGTCGTCTATCTCAACCACAAACAACCTTCTTCCACAAATAAAGATCCTAAATAGATAAGATAGTATGATATAGCTCAAGTGTGGAAAACAAAAAGTTTGAAAATCAAGAACTCAAAGAAAACTCTAGGGAAAAACTCTAGATAGAATTGAAAATGAAAATCAAACTAATTCCCAAAGAATTTTTCTTTTCAAATGATTTTCCAACCCTTTTTAAAACAAAGCAAAGATGAATCCTTTTGGCTCTAAAAACACTTTTGAAAACTTGTATAAAACACTTGTAGATAGGAGAATTTTTCCTGTTAAAAATCTTAACCAAAAACCCTTTCAAATGGGGTATAAATAGCCCCATTGGAAAACTAGCCGTTGGGGCTGTTTTTTTCAGCCCTGGCGGCCGGCCCGGTTGACCGCCAACGGTCAAAAATTTGACTGTTGGAGCTCTCCGGTCAACCGCCCGGTCGACCGTGCCAATCAAAAGAGCAAATGCTCTCTGGTCGGTCGACCGCTCGGTCGACCGTCCAAGCCTAACGGTAGACCGGTCGGTCGACCGCCCCCATCCAATAGTGGGGTACTTGCAGTCGGTCGACCGCTCGGTCGACCGGCCCAAGTGGCTGGCCATCGTGCACGTTTTGTGCACGTCGGTCGACCGGTCCAGTCGACCGACTCTGGGTACGGTCGACCGGTCCGGTCGACCGCCAGAGCCTGGCAGGCAGGGATTAGAGACTGAAAACTTGGGTTTTTATTTACCAATTAAATCCCATAAATCTTATAAAATTCACAAAAATAGTTTTAGTATAATACTTTGATATACAAACTTGTGTGAAAAATTTCAACACAAATTTCAAACTTTTTGAACCATTTTTGTGACTTACAAATTTTGCCGAAAACCAAAATCCGTATTTTCCAAAACTTGGATTTTTCAAATGGAAATCCGATTTTTTCAAAACTCATCCAAATACAAAAACATGATATAGAAACAACTTTTAGGCATGATGTATATGGATATAATCCAATATACATGAAACATATATATATCCATGTTTTTGATATTAAATCCGAAAATATGTTTTTTGTTAAAATATCAAAACACCAAACTCATGAAATAGACATCAAATTAAGTTTGTTTAAAAGATGAAGCATACATGTATATAGAACATATCTAATATACATTTAAACAATGTAAACTTCTGTTGATACTATCTATTCATGAAAACCAAGATCGGTTAAACCAAAATCGAAAAAACAATATCAAAACATGAAACGTGTGTGTGTTGTGAACTTGAGCATACCACACTATCTAGTCTTTACAAATGGATCTAAACACTAAACTAAACTATGTACCGAAGTCTTCTTGACGAACTCCGTCTTCAAGTCGACTCGATCTAAACCGTGATCCACCGAGCTTGACTCCAACGAGTGCTATATATGATCTTTGACGCTCGGGCTCTTGAATCACTATGTGAAAGCTTCCAAAACATCTTGTTGAAGCTAATCACCTACTAATATCTTAATAAAGTATCTAAAACTAAACATCACAAGATTATTAGTAAACATAACTACATGAGTTGATCATCATCAAAACTAGAGTGATGGGCCTTTGGGCCAACAACTCCCCCTTTTGATGATGACAAAACTCATGGAGTTATATATGCATGGATTAAGTAAAGCTTCAAAGAAGCTCTCCCTTAACTCATGCATAGCAATAAACAATAAATATATACAATGAATACCAAACATGAGCATGAATAAAACAATGAACATGCTCTTGATACCAAAATTTTTAAAATAAATTCCTTTTTCTTTTTTTTAACATAAACAAGTTCTTAAATAAATGCTCTTGATACCAATAAAACAAAGCATACTAATAAAATAAAACATGTTCTCTTGATATGAATAACAACAAAACATCAAAACATAAATATGCATATAAACTCAAATACTTCTCCTCCTTTGAATAAAGCAAGGAAAACATGCATATATACCAAATACTTCTCCAAATACTTCTCCCCCTTTTTGTCAATCATCAACAAAGGGGTAAAACATAATACAAAACAATAAAGGATATATGCGATATAAATTCATGAAGAGGAAGACGCTAAGTTAACTTCCCTACATATATGCATTACATGAAGAAGGGATGACAAGCCCTAATTCACATAACGCATAATATGCAATGCATAAGAAGAGATGTGAAGCACCCCCTACACAAGTGTATTGCATAAAGAAGAGTTGTCAAGCTCCTCAATATAAGATACACTCAACATGAATCTATATGTAGAAGAGATGTTAAGCTCCCCTTGCATATAGACAATATATGTCAAAACATTTTTAAGAATCCAATTGTAACTAAACAATATAAATTTTGAATTCTAATAGTAATTGAAACATTTTACCAATTTAAATAACAATGAAATTTTGATACCAATGAAAGAAAATATTTTGATACCAATTTAAATTTAACAATTGAAATGAATAGATCAATAGATATCAATTGAAATATATGGATACCAATTGAAGATAATTTTTCATTAAGAGCATACGATACCAAATTAAAATCAATATTCATTTTTCAATCATTTTTCATCATAAAGTATGGGAGTGAAAATCAAAGGTAAACCAAATACCAATTGAAAGATGAAATACGAATTTTCTCCCCCTTTATGAAATACCAAATAAAACGATGCATAAGCTTGTATAAATACCAATTAAAAACTAATCAATTGAAATATGATATGCATTAAAAATCAAGCTTAGCATAACCCAAATTTGTGCTCAAAGATATAGATATATAGTAAGCACAAATAAAGCATCTATATATGTATGAAAAAGTAGATACAAATTGAAATTGATACTATATGAAGAGTAAGCATACATATATAAAACATATATATGAGTATACAAATAGAATGTCAATATTGATACCAATTGAAACGATCCAATGATACCAATTGAAAACATAATATGATCAAGTGTATAACTCATACTTCCTACCACCCATTTCATGCACATGTTCAAAATGATTTTCAATATTAAGCATACAAGGCATGGTCGCCCAACCAACCGCCCTTTAATAGGTAGGGGTTTACAAAAATAGGTTTGAAAATATAGTATGTTTGAAAAACTCTACCAAAGCGAAGAATACGAACTAGTTATATGAAAAATTTTATAAACTAGTACGAAATCCTTCAAGTAAGGAATAAAACAAAACTATATTCCATAAAACATGAAAATCATCAAAACTAGAATCCTTCAAGGTATATGTTTGTCATGTACAAACTAAAGTATACATACATATCCAAACATAAAAGAGTCCACAAAAGGATATGCATGAAGGCAAGTGTCTCTAGGATGTATATGTATAGCTAATAGTTTAGACAAGATAGACATATACATGAAGTTAAACACACAATCATAAAAACATGTCAAATAAATGGGAATACAAGTCAAATGTATGATCATCAAAACTAGGCTATACTAGTACATCTAATAATTACAAATGAGCGTTCAATCACAAACATATAATGGTCTATTTGTGGCTCACTAGTTGTAAAAGTATATTTCCTAATTTTAATGAAAACTAACATTCAAATAAGTAATCAAAACATGAAGCATGGAAATCGAAACAAAACATGTATGATCATTATGTAAATGCACATGCATTAGATCCATGATATACATATTAGCTAAACAAATGTGAGAACACAAAATATGGGTCCATATTAAACATGGGTGTCTCAAATACTAATCATGTACATCACTAATCTAATAAACATGGCATATGACATAATGAACATTAAAACATGACATGCTACAAATGAATGATTTAATAAGCATGCAAACATGAAGGGAGTAAGAGATTGTTACCAAACCAATAGGGCATATCTCCATGTCTCCAAAACATGGTTGTACTTCCACCAAACTCCCCTTGAAAGTGATGCATCCAAATAGTTCCCTTTAAGCTCAGAACGCATCCACTTCAAGGCACCATAACTCTCACGTCATGCGAGAGCCCACACCTACATCAAATACAATAGAGGTGGTCTTTGGTACCCACACTCTTTTGGTTCCATGGGGGGTTAATTCCTTTCCTAACCCAAATAAATTTAGTTGCTAAATTTACATCATGTATCTTATCATAGCAAGATTTAGCAAGGTGGCCCTTACGTCCACAATGTGTACAAGTGTACACATGAGCATACAAAGTGTGATGGATGTGACCGTAGGAAGCATGTGTATGCCGTGATTGGTATGCATGCATAGATGGAATTTGTTTCGTGCGAAACATGGATTCCAAACGTGTATGATTCTTGGCACAATGGCTCAAAGTGGAGCCCAAACAATCCATATTCTTCTTTAATAAATTTATATCATTTTCAATATTAGAAGAAGTGGAGCATGCAATAGGTGAGTTAGAAGATGAAGCTACACTAGCATGGCAAACATGAGTATCTATATCATTTTGCAAAGAAATATTTTTCTTTAAAACAATTTCCAATTCCTTTGAAATAGAAGCAATTTTTATCTTCAAAGAATCATTCTCTTTTACAACAAAATCAACTTTTGAAGATAAGTTTTCATTTTTCTTCAAAATATCATAACAATCATTTTTATTTTTCAAAATTACATTCTCTTTTGGGGCAAGTTCAAGTTTAGATTTCAATGAATCCCTTTCATTTGAAATCTTCACTTTCTCTCGCAAAATCAAGTCTAGTTTTGAAAGCAAATCTTTATTTTCATTGTTAAGACCTAGACTTATCTTTTTCAAAAGGTTATATTTTTCTAACAATTTTTCGCAAACAATTGATAGTTCTTCATTTAAAGCATTAGGATCAACATAATCATCACAAGAAGAACTAGCATCATCATTATCTAATTGAGATTCTGAATATACCTCAAGGGAGTCATTCCCTTGGATCATATAGTATTGTTGCTCGGATTCTCCACTAAATTCATCCTCCACAATGTTGGGCGTTTGTAGCTCGGAGAAGGTCAACATATTCCATACTGCAAAGGCGGAATCACAGTTAGAAACAATCATAAGATATTCTTTGTTTAGCGTGCTTCTAAGTGCCTCAAGGGCTTGTGCATTGGCCTCAATATGCTTGATATTACCCAGTTAGGATTTCTTGGTAGCGGCAAGGAAAACATGCAATCCTAAGGTTTTTAGGTACAAGGACATCCTAAATTTTCACATGTCAATGTTAGAGACATCAAACATGGGAGGTGACAAGCAATCCATGAGTGTGTGTAAGCAATAAAAGTGTGCAAATGCAAAGGATAGATTAGCTAACCAAGATCACACTCCTAGGTGGTTAAACTTAATATCAGGAGCGTAGGCTCTGATACCAATTGAAATCACCTAGAGGGTGGGTGAATAGGTGATAAGGCTAATCTAATAAACTAAATGTGGAAATTAAAACAATACTTGCAACACACTTAATGCAACCAACGAGTGTAGCCGAATTCCCGGTGAAGGGCTCTAGACTAACTCCTCTTGATTTCTCTAAATAAGAGTTGAGGCGCTATATGAAGCTCTCGTGGTTAAGCACAAGTGAGGCACACACAAACAAGCCAAGCATATATTGAAGAGCAATATGAAATAATGCAAAGCACAAGGTAAAGAGAGAGAGTTTAAGAGTCAATGGATCAAACGCAAACAACAAGATTTGTTTCGAGGTTCGAGCACCCAGCTCTACGTCCCCGCCTTCACCGAGAAGGATTTCCAATCCACTAACTATGTCCACACAGGACTCCCACACAGGGAACCTCCACTGAGGATTTGGGCAACTACAACCGGGAGTTCACAACTCCTCTCTCAACCAATACAACCTCTCACTAGAGGTAACACAAATAACACATCACACAAGAGGGGTAGGCCCTTAGCCAAACAACCACAATCCACCTCACACTTGAAAGATACACAACCAATCTCCACCTCTCACTAGAGGGAGCAAACCACAACCTCAACATCTCACTAGAGGGAGCTAACAACCACTCCAAATCAACCTCTACCCAAGAGGGATACCACAAATAAAGAGGGTTACAACTTGGTGGTCTATCTCAACCACAAACAACCTTCTTCTACAAATAAAGATCCTAAATAGATAGGATAGTATGATATAGCTCAAGTGTGTAAAACAAAGAGTTTGGAAATCAAGAACTCAAAGAAAACTCTAGGGAAAAACTCTAGATAGAATTGAAAATGAAAATCAAACTAATTCCCAAAGAATTTTTCTTTTCAAATGATTTTCCAACCCTTTTTAAAACAAAGCAAAGATGAATCCTTTTGGCTCTAAAAACACTTTTTAAAACTTGTATAAAACACTTGTAGATAGGAGAATTTTTCTTATTAAAAATATTAACCAAAAACCCTTTCAAATGGGGTATAAATAGCCCCATTGGAAAACTAGCCGTTGGGGCTGTTTTTTTTCAGTCTTGGCGGCTGGCCGGTCGACCGCCAACGATCAAAAATTTGACCGTTGGAGCTCTCCAGTCGACCGCCCGGTCGACCGTACCAATCTAGAGAGTAAATGCTCTCTGGTCGGTCGATCGCTCGGTCGACCGTCCAAGCCTAACGGTCGACCGGTCGTTCGACCGCCCCCACCCGAGAGTGGGGTACTTGCAGTCGGTCGATCGCTCGGTCGACCGGCCCAACTGGCTAGCCAACGTGCACGTTTCGTGCACGTCGGTCGACCGGTCCGGTCGACCGACTCTGGGTCCGGTCGACCGCCAGAGCCTGGCAGGCAGGGATTAGGGACTGAAAACTTGGGTTTTTATTTACCAATTAAATCCCATAAATCCTCTAAAATTTACAAAAATAGTTTTAGCATAATACTTTGATATACAAACTTGTGTGAAAATTTTCAACACAAATTTCAAACTTTTTGAACCATTTTTGTGACTTACAAATTTTGCCAAAAACCAAAATCCGTATTTTCCAAAACTTGGATTTTTCAAATGGAAATCCGATTTTTCCAAAACTCATCCAAATACAAAAACATGATATAGAAACAACTTTTAGGCATGATGTATGTGGATATAATCCAATATACATGAAACATATATATATCCATGTTTTTGAAATTAAATCCGAAAATATGTTTTTGTTAAAATACCAAAGCACCAAACTTATGAAATAGACATCAAATTAAGTTTGTTTAAAAGATGAAGCATACATGTATATAGAACATATCTAATATACATTTAAATAATGTAAACTTGTATTGATACTATCTATTCATGAAAACCAAGATCGGTTAAATCAAAATCAAAAACCAATATCAAAACATGAAACGTGTGTGTGTTGTGAACTTGAGCATACCACACTATGTAATCTTTACAAATGGATCTAAACACTAAACTAAACTATGTACTGAAGTCTTCTTGACGAACTCCGTCTTCAAGTCGACTCGATCCAAACCATGATCCACCGAGCTTGACTCCAACGAGTGCTATATACGATCTTTGACGCTCGGGCTCTTGAATCACCATGTGAAAGCTTCCAAAACATCTTGTTGAAGCTAATCACCTACTAATATCTTGATAAAGTATCTGAAACTAAACATCACAAGATTATTAGTAAACATAACTAAATGAGTTGATCATCATCAAAACTAGAGTGATGGGCTTTTGGGCCAACACTTCCTTGGTCTTTGTCTTCTCCACCTGCTGAGAGACAGTAGACTTCTACACTGAAGTCTCATCAAACGTGACATGCTGACTCATCACGATCTTCTTGTTTTTGGGGTCCCACAACCTGTAGCCTTTCATATTTCTTCTAACACCCAAAAACACAAACTTCTTTGCTCGCGGATTCACCTTGCCATCTTTGACACTAAAGGAGGCCGGACTTCCAAATTCCCGCAGCAAACATTGATTTTGAGCAGCTTTTTCAGACCAAACTTCCAGTGGAGCTTTACCTCCTATCGCAGTCCATGACATTCCCTTTATGAGATGACTATAGCATACACAATCGTCTCAATCTAGAATGATCTGTTTAATCCGCATTAGACAACAAACACCGAGCCTTCTCCAGTAAGGAACGACTTATCTCCTTAGCCAACCCATGTATTCCATCTATGAAGTGAGTACGAATACCAGTGTTCTGGCCAAATTGTAGGAATTGGTTCATGTATCTTTCATCATTACCAATGCGTACCTCCTTGATCTTCCTACCAGTCTGCTTCTCCGTTATTTCCTTCCACTTCACCAACATACCTAGGGCTTCAAACCTTTATCTCATGTGATATATCCAACAATGCCTAGATATATTATCAATAAAAGAGACAAAGTACCTATGACCTCCAAGCGATGCAGTCTTAGCAGGTCCCCATATGCTTACGTGAACACAATCAAGAAGACCTTTAGAGTAGTGATTGGTGCTGAATTTCACCTTCTTCTTGTCCAGAACGCCGTGTTCACGCAATTCTATATTGCAGGTAGATGCACCTTCCAATGATCCTTTCTTTATTAGAGCTTGCAAAGACTTTTTACCTCTGTGCCTGGGCCTCATCTGCCAGACCTCTGTGCAATCATCATCTGAAGAAATAGAAGTCTCCACCTGACCTGTATCGTACTACCCTTCAAGTAGTAGAAATTTTTCCGGCGGATGCCCTTCATAACCACCATTGAGCCTTTGGTCATCCTGAGAATACCATCTCGTATAGATACCACAAGACCCAATGTTTTCAAAGTACCAACAGAGATAAGATTCCTTTTGAGTTGAGGTACATACCTCACCTCCTTCAATTCTCATACTATCCCATCAAACATCTTGATACGGACTGTACCTATCCCTTTCACATTACAAGGATGATCATCAGCCATGACCGTGAAACTCCATCTAGCTTCTCAAAACTAGAAAACCAGCCCCTATTCGGGCACACATGATAGGTAGCTCCTGTATCTAAGATCAACTCAGAATTATCTGAGTAACCTGCAGTAGGAGTAGTAACAGAGAGAGAAAATACCGTTGAGACTGAATCTGATCCATCCGCCTGTGAAGTACTGGCTTGAGTACTGGCCACCTGCGCGAAATTCGCCTCGGTTTTTGACTCCTTCTTATCTTTGGCCTTCGGACAATCAACCTTCCAGTGCCTTACTCCCTGCATAAAAAGCACAGCTTCCTCTTTAGATCTCTGAATCATGATCTGGACTTTGATCTTCTCTGATCACCTCTGCCCTTTCGATGGAACTCCTGCCTCTTACCGCTAGTGCCTCTGCTGATGTGCTCTCCGAAGAAGACAATTTATCCTGTCTCCTTACTTTATAATTCACAAGAGCAGCAGACACTTCATTATAGTTAAGGGATTTTTTTCCATTGATCAATGTAAGATTAAAGGTCTCATACTCTTCTTCAGAAAGAGAGTTCAATAGAATTATCGCCTTGTCCTCTTCATCGATCTCCACATCCACATTAACTAGGCCTGTAAGAAGCTTTGTGTAGATATTCATGTGTTCGTCAATGGAGCATCCTCTCTTCATCTGAAAACGATAAAGCTTACTCTTCAACTGCAACCGCGATTCGACGCTTTTTGTCAGATACTTTTTCTCCAGGATCTCCCACAGTTGCCTTGCAGATGTTTCATGCAACACATGATACTTGATGTCTTATGTCAAACAGGACCTGATCAAGCCACATGTCGTCCGGTTCATCTTGTCCCAATCCTCTTCCGTCGTAGAGTTGCACTTTTTCTCCAACCGTAGAGTGTCTTCGAGGTTTGATGCGGTCAATGCATACATCACCTCACATCTCCATATACCGAAGTTGTTCTTGCCGTCGAACTTCACCACATCAATCCTCAACGGATATAGATTCACGGATTTTCCCATAGATGTACTTTCTCCACCATCTTCTCAACTGATTTCTCAAACAATGCGGAAAGCAAATGAAGTTAGATAAAACAACTAGATAAAAAATAGGATCGTTACCTCCACACGAAACCTTCGAAAAGTTTTCGAAACGATCTACTCCTTCGAGTTGATTCCTTGAGCAATCTAAATGTTGTTTTGAGATCGACACACGATCACCGCCAGGCAGCAACTGATGCCCTTTGAATCAACACACGATCCCACGGCGAAACTGGGATGCTTTGATACCACTTGTTGCGCGCGTGGGTAATAACCTATGACGAATCCACCAACTGGAGACAGATGCAGCGGAGAAGTATCCAACATGCACAAGAATAAGGAACAATAGAGAAAATAAGTTAACACAGTATTTAACGAGGTTCGGCAATTTGCTTACGTCCCCGGGGCAAGGGAGAGAGAGATTTTATTGATTCAACAATCAATACAAACCAATTCAAGAGGGATCCTTTCGGGATACTTCAGGGATACAATACATGAGGGCTCTAGATTTTATTTATAGCCACAGAGTCCCAGGAGATTAGGAAACCCCAATTGGATTCGACCCCAAACATGAAAGGAGTCCAAATCCTAAAAGGAAAGCCAAAACGCGTCTGTCGGTCGACCGAACCTCATCCACGGTCGACTAGCCTAGTCGACCGGACCCAACAGAGAGCAGGCATCTTTCAGTCGGTCGACCGGGCCGTCGACCGTTCCATGCCCAAACAAAAAAAAAAAAATTCCTTCCTCTCTTTTTCTAAAATAAATAAAGAAAAAAATAAAAAATCAAGCCTCTATATTCCTCTTCCAGCAGCAAACCACCACCCCCCCCCCCACACACACACACACACAAAAACACAATCCTCCCTCTCTCTCTCTTTCTAAAATAAGTTTCCTCAGCTTCTCCTTCATCTTCCTTCTGTTTCCTGTGAAACCGCAATCACCACCATCCCCTCACCCTAACGGATTAGACGCTATACTCCCATACTCGATTACCTTGATCTCCCAGCCACCGTCTCCTATTCTCGACTATCAAAGATTTCTGAATAAATTGATATAGGTTTTTCATTTCATTTCAGGTGGGGTATTGTTTGCATTTGTTTGGTTTATAAGGGCAAGCTTGAGAACTTGGAGATCTTTATGACTGATTTAGCTTTGAATCAAGGAGGAGGAAGAAGATCAATTATGAAGTTTCCTAAAGAAATTTGTAGAAATTTAAATAAACCTAAAATTTTAAAAAAAATTCGGTCAAAATATAAATTTAGAGGAATTGGAAGAATAACAATTTTTTAGGTCATATTTATTTTTCAAATTTCTACAAAAAATTCTTTGAACAAAGTAAATCTGTAAAATATTTCAAAGGGAGAGGATGAAAATCGAAATTGGATTTTCTTTTTTCCTTTTTGAACTTTTGAAAATTTTTAAAAGTTAAAATTGGGAGTGTTTATGAAAAGAGTAAGATGGGAATATAAAAAATATAATGCCACATGACCATCATATGACCAGCTTCATTGTAAAAAAAAATTAACGGAATATTGAACAACAATAGTTAAGGGGATTATTTATTAGTTATTTAGATGAGGGGGTTAACTGCAAAAATAAGATATGGATTAAAAGAGTTTCTTGTAATTTATCCTTATATTTATTGCTGATCCTTTTAGTTCCACACCACAATCAATTTTTCTATATGAATATCAATTCCCTGTGAGTTTAACTTTCCTCGAACAGCCTTAATTTTTCCTGCAATTTCCAGTTTATTGCAATTTTTTTCCCCATTATTATTGACAGCCAATGGCCAATGTTAACTCAATAGTGGCACAACTTCAGAAAGGTTCGAAAGGGAAAAAAAAGGATGGAGAGAAAACACTGATAACTGGAGTCCATCCTCTTCGAGGGAAAGAAGTTGGCATTTGATCAAAAAGACCAAATTGACAAATGAAAAAGGCCATTCAATGATTCATGGAAAACAAAATAGACTGTATGTGTTTATGCAAGGACCAACACGAGAGAATTATGGTAATAGTGTTCTTAGAGTCACCTAGGACACAAGTATGCCCACAGTAGCGTTTAGGCAACTCCCGAATGCCCCACCAGAGAGTGGGCATTTCCAAAAGGTTTACAGGTGCAACGCTTACTCTCTTAGCTCCTATAAGAATAGGAATGCCATCAGAGTTTAAGACTACGAAACCAAGATAGCAACAGAAATCATTTTTTTCTTTGACTCTCAAGTTGTCATATGGTGTAGAAAGTATCTAGTGCTCAGGAAGCACTGCCGTGATGGCCAGGGAGTGGAGAGTGAGCACCATGTTAGTGTGCTCTCAGGGAGCAGGAGATACTTTTTCGTCATGGTATACTTGAATTTCCTTATTTTGTCTGAAAGCCATGTACCTTCATATAGACGAAGAAGAAAGACCAATTAATATTTTTTTTTAATTAAAACAGGTGGGTCTGATCCCTCTCCTGTTTCATTAAAAAGTAGTTAATGAAACACACTCAAGTGCATGGTCTGTAAACAAAACATGAACAATGGGCTACAGATGTCATGCTCGGATATAACATAGTGTACCACAGTTATCCTAGCAAAAGAACCCCCCAACCACCGTCAGCTGCAAAGTAGCGGTCGTCCTCCTGGTCCTCGTAAGTGGAGGCATTTGAATCAACTCCACCGTGCGAGACTAAGCTCAGTAGCTCAAGTAGGACGTCGTCTGCTCTCTCCCCCTACCGTATGGGGGTAGCAGGCCCATAAGAGGTGCAAAAAAAATCTTAGATATCTTTCTGTCCTAGTATATGACTGCTGTAGTAAAGATCTAGAACCCAAAGTCCCCTATCAAGCCTCTACTCCGAGGCCAATTTAGGAAAGCACCGCTGATGCACATATCAGTTTGTCATGAATGTTGAATTTTCTGAGGAAAATAATCCCAAATCCCAGATGAGCATGTGAAATGGATGAAAAGATGGTCAATTGTCTCAAAACTCCCTCGATAGAGAAACTGTTAGGAGATACTCCCACATCGGCTGTGTGAAGAGAGATTCAATAGTTTATATTAGAGTTGTGGCCTCTCCCTAAAAGGTACCTTTTGGAAAGAATTGGTTTCTAACATGGTATCAGAGCCACGTCTCTCACTTTTGAGTGTGGGCCCTTATAACACCTCGTTTCAAGAATACATATTTGATGTTTATGTGGTTATTTTGCATTGGATCTAAATTCGTGAATTCCGAGTCAGTCTTAGTCTGAACCGGGGAATTTTTGCATTAGAAAGAATTGAATTTCTGCATTCCGCTTTCATATGCTTCTTAGAATCACATTTTTTGCTTTAATGTATTTTCTGAAATTTTTCTGAATTTATTAAAATTCCACCGGATTTGGTGTCGGCAAATATCGCTAGTTGATTCCTAGATTTTTAATTTGAAAATGAGATTTTATTTCTAAAGAATGATTTCATATTATTTCTCAGGGTGATATTTCTACCTTTGGGTATTTTTGTAGATTTTTCTGGAACAATCCATATTTCCAATATTATTAAAATAAAATTATTTTTGAAATTTCAATTCTTTCTTTCTTTCTTTCTTTTCCTTTCTTTTCTCCCATCCAATCCTCTGTCGACCCCCCCCCCCCCCCCCCTCCCACATAGGCCTGGTAACCATCTCCCCCTTACTCTTTTTCTTTTTTCCTATTCTTTTCTTTTCCATTCTTCCATTTTTTTATTCTTCCCTTCCCTTCTCTTCTTTCTTTCTTTCTTTTTCCTTTCATTTTTCTTTTTCCTTCTCCTTCCCCTGGGTGACACAGCCTGTCCCTCCTCCATCTTCATCTCCTTCCCAAAATTCTTCCCCTCTCTTCTCTAATCTCTTTTTTTCCTTCATTTTTTCTCCCTTTCACTTCCTTTCTCTATAACTCTCTTTAATTTCATCTCTCACTCTCTCTCCCTCCCTCACTCTCCACCACCCGTCACCACCGCACCACTGGGTACGCCATCCCCTTCGGCGAGCTTAGGATGTTTTGATTAATTACACACCTCCAAAGAAAATTGTTGATCTAAGTTTTGAGGTCATGTTTGAGGATGAGCCTAAATTCATAGGCAATCATACTATGGCCACTCTAATTATGTTGTGTGATATCATATGTCTAGGTAACAGGTCACTTCCCGTATTTATAAGAACTGTCACCTCTAATTAGAAATGTGTTGCCTGCCTTTTTATTTTTGACAAATTAGTATTGTCAAAAATAATCATCTATTAATTACATATTGTATTATACTTTATAAAATAATTGTGATTTATTTATACCACAATAAGAAATTGATGTTTACATAAATCTTAGAATTAGATAATATTTTATTATTGATTTATTTTTATTTTTTAAAGTGCATAGCACATGCCCGATATGCTAGTTATTATAGAACTTGAGAAGTAATACGGCGAGCCTTCGACCTTCTCTCTCCCCACCCATCTCCATCTCTTCTCCGTCTACATCAAACAATCACAATCAAAATTCACCTCCACCACCATCACAAACACCCCTAATTGAGTTAGAACTTGCACCCAAGGATACAAAATTTTAGAACTTAGAATATAGAGTGTAAGTACTCAATACTACCGCTATAGCAAGTGGCTATGCGGGTCGTGATCCACAAGGAAGGACTAGCGATAGAAGTTTTTTAGCAAGTTCTCTTTTAAGCTACAAAGAATGGTTAACGATCTTCTTTTGGTTATTTAAAAGAAAAGAGAAAAATAGAGTTAAAGTTAAGTTAAAAAGAAAGTGGTAGATTGAGAAGGTGGAGAAAATAGAAAATGGATATTTAAAAAGAAATTGAAAAGAGTAATAAAAGAGTTGGGTGTTGATGGAGTTGGTGATCTAAACTAAAGAATTAAAGAGAAAAAAAAAGCTAAAAGAAAAACTTACCTCCTCTGATTGATTACTTACCTGAAAACCTTGCATGTTTTACCTTACTTCGGAGGCGACCAACGCATAAGCCATAAGATCGAGCTCAGTCCCCATTCGCATTACATCATCAAGACGAATAAGAATGAAATGATATGGGATCTTAAGGAGGAGAACATCATCATGAAATATCGGTGGCACTCACACAAACATGGTTATACTGATGCTTCTAGGTTCACTTGGACATTCATCAAAACCAAAAGAGGAAAAGTAGAAAAGAAGAAGAACATATAAACAAGAAATGCAAAAAGATGTTATATTTGATTGCTTGTAGAAACGATGAAAGAAAGGACGAGGTTACATCAGTGTCACTCTCAACATAAGTCTCTTTCTCTTACTTACATGAATCTCAGTCTATCCTATGCTTACAAAGAAATAAAAATTACATAAAATAAAAATAAAAACCTACACTACAAAGAATGAAAAACTGGCCTAAATACTACTCTCTGCTTGGTCGTTCTCTGTATGCTCTGAAAAACCCAGATTTATAGGCAAAATCTAACGGGGAAAGACGTAAGAAGATAGGGGGAGCAAACGCTCCCCCTAACTCTCTAACAAAGCCGCGAAAACGCGGCTATGGCCACAGATACGCGGCCTGGGTGTAGCCAGGTGGCCACACTCAGGGAGCACACGTCCTGAATTTGATGATTTTGCTTTATCTGGTTCTGGATTCCCGTTGCAGCTCTTAGATTTGATGAAATCGCCTTTGGTCTTGGCTTTAACCAATAGATTTGTAAAAATTTGTTCTAGCTGGTTTTCAACCGATCTGATCTGCCCTGATTTTCTGAGTTCGAATTAATTATGATTTAAATCAGAATTTTGATTGGCTTTGGGTCGTTTCTCTTTTCTTTCCTTTAGCTATGGGCGTGTAAATAAATTAAACAATAATTAGAATTAAAAGCAGAGTTTATTATATAATAAGTATGAGAATATGATAATAATTATGCAATATTAGCAACCGATCACACCCCCATACCTATCTTTTGCTTGTTCTCGAGCAAAACAATAAAACTAAACCAAAGATTATTAGGCCACTTTCGCGGGTCACGCGATTGCACTGAGCATGTGCAACAAGCCTTTAAACCTCTAGGTTCCCCCTAGAGGACGAGTTTTGTCTTGTGAGGGTTTTCAGTAGATTTCACCCACAAAATCCATAAAGAAATAGAAATAAAGTGTTAGTATTTTTGAAAACAGATTTTGAAAGAGAAAAATATTTGAAATATTATTGTAAGATTTAAGTAATCTATAAGTTATAAGAAAATCGAATTTTTCATTCCTAAACTTAGTCTCTATTCAAAAATTTGTTATCAATCTGAGTAAGGAGTCACATTATACTTCTCATCTAGTCTATTACTTTACCCTAAGTCATATACACTTTCGTGACCGTGAAATTTTGACTAAGGGATCTTTAACTCTAACTCTTATGCCTTATTTATTTATTTTTTTTGTTTTTGGTGGTAATATTTCTTAGTTTTATTAGGCTTTCAAATCTGCTCATGTAACGAGCTTTTAATTGGTGACTCCTAAACCAAACGGTCTTAGGGCACCGGGTGAGAAGACATCCCAAGAACTTAAAGACTCGAGCAAATAAGGCCTCAAAACTAAGGATTTTATTATATGAACCGCCTTTAGGCGTGAATACTTATACTTTAAGAGGCACAAATGCCCATCTTAATCGAAGGATTTATATATATATATATTTTTCTTTTTTTTTTTTTTAATAAGGCATAAGATTCTTTATTTTTGAACCCTAAGTGTGTAAGTGTATAAAGCATGCATATATTATCAAGGTAAAAATCAAGACTAAATTACTTTCATTAATTTTCTTCCTAACCTTAAAAATCAAACAAATACTCTTATTTTGACCAAGCATAAGAATCCTAATTGTGATTCTCCTATTCCTTAAAATTGACTTAATTTCTTACAAAAAATATGTCAAAATATTGTTTCAATTTTCAAAAAGTTTTTAAAAGTAAAGGAAATGTTAATAATAATTTTTTTATAATAAAAAGAAAACCTGAGTTATGTTCGAACCCTCCCCACACCTATCTCATCCATTATCCTCCATGTATGAATTAATGCATAGATGCATGAAAAAGAAGAAAGGGGAGAAAATATTACCTTAAGGTGGTGGTTCCGGTGGTGGTCTATTTGGTCTACGAAATGCGGCCCAATCGAATTTGTGTGGAGTTCGGAGGAACCCACCAGAAACCTCTCTAGTATAACCTACTAAAATGTTGTATATATAAATGATCTTTATTAAGAATTTTATCCCATCTAATTTCTAAATTTCACAAATAATTTCGGAGTCAATTTTATCAACTCTCTAGTCCCAAAATGGAGTGTGAAAAAATGGAATGATTGACTTGGACTTATGAAGTACGGGAACTAATACCTACTCAAAAAAGTGACTTAAGTCAAGTAAAGGTTTAGGAGTCAAGATTGGTTCATAAAGTGAGTCCAAATTAAGAAGTTGAAACTCAAGTCTACATTCATTTCCCAACAACAGAATGTGACTTAACATTGATAATTCAAGTTCAAGAATAACATGTGTGGGAATCAAAACTGACTCTAAAATATTACTCAAGTTGGGTAACAAAATAGAAGTCAATATTGATTCAGTAATTTGAACTGGATCACAAATTTGAGAATCTACGTCACATTTCTCATTGAATTCAATTTCATAAAAATGAAAACTTGCCAATTTATCAATGGGACTTTCAAGAGTATGAAAGTGGTCAAGTTCAATATGATGATCATTAAAGATTGGTGATTCAATTCCATGATAAATTGGCACAGGATCCAATGTTGACTGGAAAAAAGATTGAAATCAGGTGAAGACACTGAAGTCATTATTGAATCAGGATATAGAATTGAGTTACAAAGTTTAGGTTCAGGATCATATTCATTCTCAAGTTCAATTTCAGAGAAGGGATAACTTGCCAAAATGTCATTTTATTTTCAAAATTTGGGGTTTGGGCAAGTTTAAATGGGTGTGCTGAAATGAAATCTTGTTAACCAAAACAACATGATTTTTCGGCTCTAACAGAATGGTTAGCGACATTAGAAATGGTTAAACGGTGAGAATGGAGATTTTGAACCATTATACCTATGTCATGATTACGAGTGATTTGAGCCTGAGTCATGGCTTCAAGCATCTTTTCATAGTCAATTGATTCATCGTTTTGTTGCGATTGGACTTGAAAAGATGAAGTTTTATTTTAGAATTTATGGTGAAATTGTGAGTCCATCAGATTTTGTGATTGTTGGTTGGACTCACGCATACTCATTTTCAAGATTGACGGTTTTCTATTTTAAACTAGTGGAACTGAGTATGAATCTTGGAAATATTGTAGACAAGGTGGATAAGGAGGACAAGCTGGTTGAAAATTGGACTCGGGAGAGGTGAATCCCCATTGACTCTGTGAAGAGTAAAATTATTTTGAAAATTATGGTCATAAGATTAGGGGATATGGTTTATATTGATTCAGATAAGACCAATCCGCACACTAGGTTAGTTAAAGTTATGATATGCCAGGTCAGTAATATCCAAAAAAAGGTTGGGGTATAATATGACTTACCATTAAAATTGAAAAAATTATTGTTATAAACCATATCACACAGGAAATATCAAACATATAAAAAGAAAAACAAACAAATAAGCAAACGAATAAAAAAAATCTAACTTAAGTTAGGGTAAACCTTAGACCTAGACGACTCCTAACTGGTTAGACTGTCCACGGGGGTATATTGTTGAATCTGACCACAAGTTATCGGCCAGGTAGAGGCAAGATTGGTGGGAGGTATCCACACAAAAGAGACGGGCCTAATTAAACCAAACCACCAACCTTCAGGGTTTTGCCCCTTAATCCCCAACCTTAGTCACCGATTTGGCAAGAGTCAGATTCAAATCAACTTCTCCCTTAGGTCATTCTCCTATTTGAGTCTGAGATGTCCCTAACCCCAATGTCTACTCAGTTTTAATTAGGCTTGGGTTAGTGAGTGAGATGATTGTTTGTGGGTTAAGTGAGGGTAATGACTTCCTAACCCTATCTTGTTTATAGGACAAGCCCTTAAATAAATTTAGTGTAGTGTACAAGTATATAGAAAAAAGTAACACTAAGCAATATTTCATACAAGAATGAACCTTATACTAAATGTTATGCACACATACCTTGGCTCCAGGTAACACTCAAGTACTCTCCAACAGTAAATAGAAATTGTAATGAAATAGACACGTGCTTAAATGTAAAGTCTGAATCATTTTTAGCATTTATAATCAACTTTTTACTGTTGTGTTAGAAATGTATATATACAGTAAGTAAAACAAGGAGATACATTCTACAAATATTAAACTATACAATTCAGCTAACCTGTAGAAAATATAAGTTAGCGGTTCACTCAGATTGTCACAAGAATGTAGCAAATCTGAGGGCTTCTGGGCTCTGCTTTCTTGAGCAGAGTCCAGGGCTACTTATATGTCCACTGTAGCAAAAATTTCTTGTTGAACCTGTACACTAAGAACAAAGAAGAAAGTGAACCAAAAATATAAATCTAAAATGAGAATAATTTTACCGTCCCTCCTGGCAACGGCACGAAAATTTGATTGAATTAGAACTTGCACCCAAGAATACAGAATTTCAGAACTTAGAATATAGTGTCCAAGTACTCAATACTACGCTATAGCAAGTGGTTATGCGGGTCGTGATCCACAAGGAGGGACTAGCGATGGAAGCTTTTTAGCAAGTTCTCTTTTAAGCTACAAAGAATGATTAAAGATCTTCATTTAGTTCTTTAAAAGAAAAGAGAAAAATAGAGTTAAAGTTAAGATAAAAAGAAAGTGGTTGATTGAGAAGGTAGAGAAAATAGAAATGGATATTTATAAAGAAATTGAAAAGAGTGATAAAAGAGTCGGGTGTTGATGGAGTTGGTGATCTAAACTAAAGAATTAAAAGAAAAAAAGAAAAGCTAAAAGAAAACTTACCTCCTCTGATTGATTACTTACCTGGAAACTTTGCATGTTTTACCTCGCTTCGGAGGCAATCAACGCATAAGCCATAAGATCGAGCTCAGTCTCCATTAGCATTACATCATCAAGACGAACAAAAATGAAATGATACGGGACCTTGAGGAGGAGAACATCATCATAAAATATCGGTGGCACTCACACAAACATGGCTATACTGATGCTTCTAGGTTCACTTGGACATTCATCAAAACCAAAAGAGAAAAAGTAGAAAAACAAGAAGAACATATAAAGAAACGCAAAAAGATGTTACCTTTGATTGCTTGTAGAAACGATGAAAGAAAGGACGAGGTTACATCGGTGTCACTCTCAACATAAGTCTCTCCTCTTACTTACATGAATCTCAGTCTATCCTATGCTTACAAAGAAATAAAAATTATATAAAATAAAAATAAAAACCTACACTACAAAGAATGAAAAACTAGCCTAAATTCTACTCTCTGCTTGGTCGTTCCCTGTACGCTTTGTGAAGCCCAGTATTTATAGGCAAAACTTAGTGGAAGAGACGTAAAAAGATGGGGGAGCAAATGCTCCCCCTAACTCTCTAACAAAGCCACGAAGACGCGCCTATGGCCGCGTATCCGTGGCCTGGGTGTGGCCACACCCGGGAAGCACACGTCCTGAATTTGATGATTTTGCTTTCTCTGGTTCTAGATTTCCCGTTGCAGCTCCTGGATTTGACGAAACGGTCTTTGATCTTGGGCTTTAACCAATAGATTTGTAGAGATTTATTCTAACTGGTTTTCAACTGATCTGATCTGCCCCGATCTACCCTGATTTTCTGAGTTCGAATTAATCTAATTCAAATCAAAATTTTAATGGGCTTTGGGCTCATTTCTTTTTTTTTACTTTAGCTATAGGCCTGCAATAAATTAAACAATAATTAGAATTAAAAGCAGAGTTTATTATATAATAAGTATGAGAATATAATAACAATTATGCAATATCAGCGATCGATCAATCCCCTAATTTCCTCCTTTCTCCTTCTTGGGGTAGCCTGCGGCCACCCTTGGCCTCCGGCAATGGCCGGCGCCGCTACTCCCCCGCGCCGCCTGGCCACGCGGCCGCGGCCATGGCGCATCAAACATGGCCTCTGGCCCGGGCTGTGTGAGCTTCAAGTGGGCAATAACTCCCCTCTTCTTCTCTCTTCTTATTGTTCTCTCTCTCTCCTTGTCCTTTCTCTAAACTGTTCTCACTCTCTACTGCCCTCCTCTCTCTCTTAATCCCTCTCTCTCATCTCTCTCTCATTCTCTCTCTAAATTTTATTTCTCTCTCTAGATCTTTCTCCTCTAGCTTTCCCCTTCTTTCTTTAGATTTTTCTCTCTCTAACTCTTTCTCTCTTCTCTCTCTTTTCTCTTATTTTCTTTCTCTCTATAAAAATAATTATATGTACTTTAATATATTATGGCACGTGCACGAGTTTCTGGGATTCTGGATTTTTTGACGATTATTCAAAGACTTTTTAGGCGAGTATCCTCGCCTTGTTTTGAGTTTTCCTGCTTCGTCAGGTCGACATATATTTTATTCTATATTTGAATGTGTTTTGTATTAGGTGGTGCCCTTGTATTTGTATGTGGCCGAGTGCCCAATATTATACTTGTATATGCCTGTGATCAATATTTGTATTAGGCAGCTTATATTCCTGTACATGTACCATGCCTGCGATGTTGCTCGCTACTGCTTTATTATATGCATGTGTTTGACACTAACAGTTTTGCAGGTACTATACCAGCCTTCGAGCTGCGTTCAGCCTCCGAGCTTTCTATACTCAGCCTCCGGGCTTCATCACTCTACGGTAGTCAAGATATTACCACGTATGTATGCATGCTCGGGTGGTACTAACATCTCGTGCAGGTGCCCTTGTACTGACTCTGGGTTTCTGCCCACTCCCAGGCTAGCTAACCAATTGGTTTTAGGCCGCACCCTTTATGGGTTTCGTGGTAACTACCGTGAGTGTGCTTAAACCCCAGACGTACTTTAACCCTCGGGCTCTCTCGCCCACTTCCTCGAAAGACATATGCGTTTAGACCGCCAGGGCTCTCAGCTCTGCCTAATAGGCATGTGATTAGTCTACAATTCTGCATTATTATATCGCATTTTCCTACCGATTTATGAATAAAATATCGGTCTAAACCGTGTTTTGGTCTCTCTTGCAGGTAAATCAAGAGTTTAAGGGCAAATGAGTAATAAGAGCTTAATTAAACCCATTTTTGGGTAATTAAATCTGCATTACTTGGAGGCCAAACAAGGGAACATCTAGAAGATGCATTGAACCTAGATCTTTGCGCACGTCAGATGAATATTCAGGCGAAAATACCAGAATTGGAATACATTAGGAAGGTTCTCGAAGCCAGGAGAAGTTCCTTGCCAAAACTAGGGACCTAAGTCCCTGGTTTTGCCGCGGAAACGCGGCAAATGCCAAGATTCCGCGACAATTTGGTGGGCCCACGCGTCAATTTTTGACGCATAGTCTCGTCTCGTCTTCTAGAACCCCATTTCGCCTATATAAACCCCTACAGAGGTCCAGAATGAGAGAGTTTTTGAGTTTAGGCTAGGTTTTCTATTTTTAGGGAAGTGTAGGGTAGGTGTTCTTCATCTTCTTGTATTTCATTTTTAGATCTTGTAATAGGGCTGAGGGAGATAGAGAGGGATTGATATAATAGATGGTGACAATTTATGTAAAGGTGCCTCCTTTCTTCTCCAATATAATCTTCTCCATCTTCTACATGATGCTTGGCTAACTTTTCTTCTTCTCATGGCAATCTAACTACTAACCACTAACCATCTAACCACTTACTTGATAATCCACATGAATCTAATTGCCTCAAAAGGCCTTGCTCTTGCAAGAGCCATTGATGGCTCATGATGATGGATTCTAACATTCTAACATTTCTAACATCTAACCCACTAACTTGCTAACTTGTAATGTCTTCTTTATTTCATGCTCACCTCTAACCGGTTTTGATGATTTAATAAGTAGCTTGTAACTTGTTAGTGGTATGGATGTGTTGTTTGCAAGTAGAAAAATAATCTTATGAGCCATGCTTTGTATCGTCTCTTGAAGCAAGGATTAGTGATGGCCAAGGATCCATGTGAGGCAACTATTACGAAGAGGTTAGAATGGTTAGTGGAGCAATCAGTAGTTAGTAGCCATGAGTTTTCTTTAACTTTATTTAAAAACCAATTCCAAAATCTTTTATCATTTTTTCTATCAATGTTTTCACAAACTTCTTAGTTCACCTTTGTTCCTTCTTTATTTTGTTTTCCAAATGACTTCTCTTTCATTTTTTACATTGCCGTTTCCATCGCCTCCTTCATCTATCACTTCTGGATTTTTTTTCTTTTATTTTCTTTTTCATTCTTTAACAAAGAAGAATTGTTAACATAACACGTGAATAAAGACTGTTAATGCTTCTATCGCCTCTCGTCCCTGTGGATTTAACCCGTTGAGTCAATGTTATTGCAAAGTCACCTAGAGAGGGGGTGAATAGGTGATGGCTAATCTAATGGTCACTAAATGCGTAATTAAAAACTATTATGACCTAAACAAACTATTTAAACTAAACACCACGTATAACACAAGAGTGTAGCCGAATTCCCCGTGAAGGGCTCTGGACTAACTCCTCAAGATTCCTCTAAATAAGAGTTGAGGTGCCGCGTTGGCTCTCTTGGTTGAATACAAGTGTTAGCAAACAATCCCCAAGTATATAACAATTAAGCACAATATGAATATCAAGCATGAAAAGATAAGCACAATAATAGTATGCAAGATATAAACAAGGAGATAGAGAGAGTGAGCAATCGCAAACACAAGGGATTTGTTTTGAGGTTTGAGCACCCTTGCTCTACATCCCCGCCTTCGACACACGAAGGATTTCCACTATAATCGATCCCACGGATCACTCGGTGCCGCAACACCTACAAGCTCTCGGACTCCCTAGTCCGTACACACCGCAAGCCCACCGGCTCGCCGAGGCCGCACCTCAACCAAGAGTTCACACACGAACTCGAAACACCGCGAACACAACCGTCCGCCTCCTCAAAGAACAAAGATGAACTTTGGTGATCATAACTCTTGATCACCTAAAATCCTCTCACAACAAATCCTCCTATAGGTAGATATAGCAATGGATGGCTCAATTGTTGTGTGAGAAAACAAGGAAAGAGATGGTAGAGAAAAACTCAAGAAAATCACTTTTAAACACTCTTGATAAAACTCTCCTTTTGATTGAAAATATTTGCTCTCAAATATGTAGAGAAAACCTCTTGAAAGGATAGGAAAAATTGGCCCAAAAACTCTCCCAAAATCTTAGAGAAAACAGCCCCCAAATGCCCCAATTTGTAGGGCTAGAAAAAACTAGCCGTTGGGGTCTGACAGAGCTGTCGGTCGACCGGCCGGCCGACCGCCAATGGTCAGAAATCCGACCGTTGGGGCTTCGGTCGACCGGCCTGGTCGACCGAGCCTCTGGAACAGAGAACATGTTCTCTGTCGGTCGACCGCTCGGTCGACCGGGGTTTTCCAGAGAGCAGAAGCTCTCTGGTGGTCGACCGTCTCGGTCGACCGGCCCTCTAGCCAGACTCGTGCACGTCTGTGCACGTCGCGCGGTCGACCGGCCCGGTCGACCGGCTGAAGCCAGGTCAGGGATTTTAGGGAAAGAAAACTTGGTCATTTTGGCTCAAATAAAATCCCATAAAATTACTAAAATCTACAAAAATAGTTTTACCAATATTCTTTGATAAACAAACATGCTTGCACAAAATCAAAGCATGTTACAAACAATTTGGACTATTTTTGTAACTTGGAAATTTTGGCTTAAAAAACGAAAACAGTATTTTCCAAAATTGATTTTTTTCCAAAACTTGTTTTCCAATTTCTCCAAAATATAAAAACAAGATATTCTAAACTCATTTAAAGCATAGTGTGTATGGATATGATCCACTACACAAACATGGTGAAATATCTATATTTTGACATTAAGCTCTAAATACGATTTATATAGTCTTTTACCCAAACCGTATTTTTTCAAAATGAAAAGTCTTTTCTAAAACAAACTAAATCAAGAGTGTGTGTGTGTATATGATATACTTGAGCAATCCACCAACTATTCTATCCTTTACATTTTAACTAAAAACAAAATCTTATAAAACAAGCTAGACACAAGTCTTCATCTTCTTGAAGGCTTCACTTGAAGTCTTCTCATCTTCTTGACTTGGTCCAAACACGATCCATAGAGCTAGACTCCTCTTGAGTACTTGATGTGGTCTTTATGCACAAGCTCTTGAATCAAACCGTGCTAGCTCCAAAACTTGACTTTAAATCCTTTGTTGAAGCTATACACCTACTAAGATCTTGATCATAAATCTAAAACTAAATAAACACAAGATCATTAGTACTGTAACTACATGAGTTGATCATCATCAAAACTAGAGTGATGAGCCTTTGGGCTAACAATCTCCCCCTTTTTGATGATGACAAAACTCATGAAGTTATATATTATGTAGGATAAAGTAAAGCTTCAAGGAAGCTCCCCCTTAACTCATGCATAAAAATAAACAATAAGATATGGCAATGAAGCACATAAACATGTATGCAAATGTAAGGAGATAAACATGCTAATCAAGTATAAAACACATCAAATTCTTTTTCTCCTATTTGCCATACAAAACATATATGCATAAACATAAAACTACTCCCCTTTTATGAATAAAGCAAGGAAAACATGCATATATACCAAAATACTTCTCCCCTTTTTTGTCAATCATCAACAAAGGGGTTAAGTAAAAACAAAATCAACAAATTTTTCTCCCCCTTTTTGTCATAAACAAAGAGATCACTAAGGGGTCAAATCAAAGCAATCAATAAAGAGTTATATGCGATATACATTCATGAAGAGGAAGACGCTAAGTTAGCTTCCCTACATATATGCATTACATGAAGAAGGGATGACAAGCCCTAATTCACATAAGACATAATCTGTAATGCATAAGAGGAGATGTGAAGCTCCCCCTACACACGTGTATCACATAAAGAAGAGTTGTCAAGCTCCTCAATAAAAGATACACTCAACATGAATATATATATGTAGAAGAGATGTTAAGCTCTCCTTGCATATAAGCAATACAAATCAAAAATGTTTTGATTTTTAATTGTTCAAAACAAATTTTGAATTTTTCTCAATAAAACAATTTTTGAGATATCTTGTAAACAAAATTTTTAAGATACCAATTGTAAACAAAAATCATGTTGATACCAATTGTAAAGTAAACATTACAAATTTTGAATTTTTCAAATAGACAATACATATTGATACCAATTGTAAATTTATAACAAATTTGAAATAGAAACATATTGATATCAATTGAAAAGCCACGAAAAAAATTTTATTTTTCATAAGCTTATGCATGACTATTTGAGATACCAATTGTAAATAAAGTTTTAAATCAAGCTTAGCATAAACTAATTTTGTGCTTTAAATATGTAAACCCATTGTAAAGCAAGCACATGAAAATCATATATGTATGAGAAATAGAATACCAATAAAAATTGATATTATGGAAATAATGAAGCATACATATATAGAAACAAAATATGAGTATATACAAAATTATCAATTTAGATACCAATTGAAAAGATCCAATGATACCAATTGAAAATAACAATGTAAATCAAGTATATAACTCATAACCTACCACCCTTTATATGCACAAGGTAAAGGATTTTCCCATAAAGCTTACAAGGCATACTCGCCCAGCCGTCCGCCCATAAATGGTGTAGGAAGGGGTTTTCGAAAATAAGGTTTGAAAGCATTTTATAGTGAAAAACCACTATCCAATTGAAGAATAATAACTAGTTAAAAATAATTTTTGAAACACTAGTTAAGATCCTTCAAAAATAAGAAATCAAATCATATGTTTTTCATGAATCATACCAAATACACAAGAATTGACACTCAAAATTGGTAAAGCTCAAAAATATGTTCATGAAACTAAGTCATGACAAAACAAATGAAGTGTGAGTGTTCAAAAATCATGTAAATAGCATTTTCATGAAAATAATCAATAAGGCTCAAAGCAAATATCATTTTATCAAACGAAACAAAATGAAAAATCATTTTTCATTGAAACATAACTTCTAGGTATATGTATGATTTATCTAAAACTAACAATATGCATACATATCCCAAACATAAAAACAGTCCATAATATAAATTGCATGAAGGCAAACGACTCAAGGGGTATACATGTATATTTGTTAGATTTGAATAAAAATGCATATACATGAAGTAAAAACATGAAAATAGGCAAAATAAGTGTAAATGAGAGAATCATCAAAACTAGGCTATACATGTGCATATAGTGAGTACAAATGAACAATGAAGTGTAAACATATATGAATCAATTTGTTGCTCACTACTTATACAAGTATAAATACAAGTTTTGATAAAAACTACATTTAAACTAGCATTTACCACATGAAGCACAAAACATGAACATGCTAAAGAATTCATTAATGAAAAGCATGTAAACTAAAGTAGGAGTTTAGAGATAGTTACCAACACATGAACTATACTCCAAACCTCCAAAACATGGTGGTTGTCCCACCAAACCTCCTTGATAGCGGTGCATCAATTATGTGTCCATCAAGTCCATGTGCATCCACCATCAAGGCACCATTCCTCTCACGTTTTGTGAGAGCCCTCACCTACATCAAAAACCAAAGGTGGAGATTTTGGTACCCATTTTCTTTGGGTCCTTGAGGGTTAGCTTTCTAAAGAACATTTTTATTAGCAAAATGTTTGGGTTCCTTGTCAAAACAAAATTTTGCTAAATGGCCTTTGCGGCCACAATGTGTACATTTGTACACCTTAGGATGCTTATGTGTGAGAGTGTGATCATGGCGTGCAACATAAGCATATGCATGATGATGATGTGCATGAATGTGTGGAGTTTGTTTCTTTGAAAACAAGGACTCCAATCTAGAATGGTTAAATGCACATGAGCTCAAAGTGGAGCTCAAACAATCCATTTTATTTTTCAAAACATTTATCTCACTATTATCAATGGTGGCATGAAAAGCATGTGAGATTGAGAATCATTTTTCTTATTCTTTTTAGAAACATTTTCTTTTTCTTTTTCAAACATTTTTCTTTTCAAAGAAGTGTTTTCATTAAAAGCGACTTCTTTTTGTTTTCCACCAAAACAATTTATTTTTCAAAATAGTGTTTCCTTCACACAAATCATTCAATTTAGAAAGCAAGGAAACATTCTCATTTTTCAAAACATCATTCTCTTTTTCAAAACATGCAATCTTAGTTTTAAAAGACTCATTTTCATTTTGCATGCAATCAAATTTCTTTTTCAAATTTTTATTATCTTTCTTAAGCATGTCATATTTTTCTAAGAGTTGTTGACAAAAAGATGCAAGTTCATTGTAAGACATATCAACATCCTCTTCTACCTCAGATTCGGTAGTTACCTCAAGGGAGTTATTCCTTGGACCATGTAGCACTTGTTGGAGACGTCACTTCCAACATCTGAATCGCTCCCCGCATAATATAGATCTTTTTCGCCAAGGGAGGTGATGATGTTCCATGCTACAAAAGCCGAATCAATGTTAGAAACCCTAGATAATAATCATCATTTAGGGTACTCTTCAAAGCATAAAGGACTTTTGTATTAGCCTCAAAATTCTTGTCATGTAAACAATATGAATCATTAGTGATGGCAAGGTAAACATGAATGCCTAGGGCCTTGAGGTACAAGGACATCTTAACCTTCCAAACTTGGATGTTAAGAATGTCAAAAGTGGGTGGTGACATGAAATCCATGGTGTGTGTACAAAAATAGTGATTAGCATAAAAAGAGGATCTTTAACTCTAGGTTGTAAGACCCAAATTCAGAGCACTTGGCTCTGATACCAATGTAAAGTCACCTAGAGGGGGGATGAATAGGTGATGGCTAATCTAATGGTCACTAAATGCGGAATTAAAAACTATTATGACCTAAACAAACTATTTAAACTAAACACCACGTATAACACAAGAGTGTAGCCGAATTCCCCGTGAAGGGCTCTGGACAACTCCTCAAGATTCCTCTAAATAAGAGTTGAGGTACCGAGTTGGCTCTCTTGGTTGAATACAAGTGTTAGCAAACAATCCCCAAGCATATAACAATTAAGCACAATATGAATATCAAGCATGAAAAGATAAGCACAATAATAGTATGCAAGATATAACAAGGAGATAGAGAGAGAGAGTGAGCAATTGCAAACACAAGGGATTTGTTTCGAGGTTCGAGCACCCTTGCTCTACATCCCCGCCTTCGACACACGAAGGATTTTCATTATAATCGATCCCACAGATCACTCGGTGCCGCAACACCTATAAGCTCCCGGACTCCCTAGTCTGTACACGCGCGCTAGCCCACCGGCTCGCCGAGGCCGCCCCTCAAACAAAGAGTTCACACACGAACTCGAAACACCACGAACACAACCGTCCGCCTCCTCAAAGAATAAAGATGAACTTTGGTGATCACAACTCTTGATCACCTAAAATCCTCTCACAACAAATCCTCCTATAGGTAGATATAGCAATGGATGGCTCAAGTGCTGTGTGAGAAAACAAGGAAAGAGATGGTGGAGAAAACTCAAGAAAATCACTTTTAAACACTCTTGATAAAACTCTCCTTCTGATTGGAAATATTTGCTGTCAAATATGTGGAGAAAACCTCTTGAAAGGATAGGAAAAACTGGCCCAAAAACTCTCCCAAAACCTTAGAGAAAACAGCCCCCAAATGCCCCAATTTATAGGGCTAGAAAAAACTAGCCGTTGGGGTCTAACAGAGCTGTCGGTCGACCGGCCGGCCGACCGCCAACGATCAGAAATCCGACCGTTGGGCTTCGTCGCCGGCCCGGTCGACCGAGCCTCTGGAACAGAGAACAGATTCTCTGTTGGTCGACCGCTCGGTCGACCGTGGTTTTCCAGAGAGCAGAAGCTCTCTGGCGGTCGACCGTCTCGGTCGACCC